>JAOVVI020001793.1:0-22963 GCA_028571085.2 Nepenthes alata
AAATAGCATGCTATCAGAATACACGGACAAATAAAATCCCCTACGGAGAAAACAGAGGCAATCAGCCAGCAGTTTCATTACTAAAAAATTCAATATTTCAGTGACACTAGGGAAGAGTGAAACTCATCGAGAGGATTGAATCAAAGTAGAGAGGGGAATGGAGACTGACAAACGCTTGCATGGACTCTTCTCCCATCCTCAAACTGGGAGGTTGCTCAGATGATATACGTAGACACGGCAAGGTAAAATTTGCTATTCTGTACATGCAGGATCTTCGTAACTGCCATCAGAAAATATCAGGAGAACAATCACATGATCTGAGATTGAAACGAGCTAATTTCAGTCTTCATGTATGAAAGATGTAAGTGAACTCTCTGGCTTGTCGAAGCATTGTAGTACTGAAACTTGAAAGGTCAGTACCTTGCACATCTTAAGCATTACCACCAGCAATCCATTGCCAGACACCCCGTGAAGCCTGCCTCTGGAATGTTGTTGGCTCCATATTTCTTTCCAATGTGGATACCTGCCTCCTGAGTGATAGCACTTCGGCCTCTATAGAAGGCAATGATTGCAACATTGTTTGAAGCTCTGCTATTTGCGCCTGTAGGCATTGCCCCCCAAAAAAAATGTTCATATGTATGATTAGTCACAGTAGTGTAGGGGATGTGCTGAGAGGTATATCAAATTTAGTTACCCAAAAAAATAGTGATCAAATAGTATTAGCCCCATCTGATCATAATTTTGCTCAGTAATCAGGCATGATCAGAGTATCAGTGACATTAAAAGGAATGTCTTATCACAACGATAGAGTTGTCGTGGTATGACAAAGTGCTCTCGAGTTTCAAGTAATGTAAATGGCCTCTTATGTGACGCCCAAGGACTCTTCACTAGACCCGCACATAACAGGAGGTTCATTCACTAGGCTACCCTCTTTTATTGTCAGTACATCACTGTGAGAGTGGGAGAATAATGCAGTTCCTACTCTAAATAAAGTAATTTAGAGAAGAAGAAAGAAGAATTAGATAAGACAAACCTCCAGCTTAAAGCATCTCGATCTCTCATCCGCAAGTTGAACTTGGACGGAAAGAAGTTCCTAACATAGAGAGGCGATCATCAAGAAAAACCTCCTACAATCAACCATGTGTCGGCTATACATTATGAGCACAATCAAACACACCTTGGACAACTCTGCATGAGTATTATTGGTGTCGTCAATCTTTCCTCTCAGCAAAGAATTTTCTTCCTTCACTTGTGCAAGTGACAATTCCAATGCACTCAATTCTTCTCTAATTGCGTCCAGGTCAACAGTATACTTCTGCTGAGGATGTTTAATCTCATAACCTTCACTGTTGGCATCTTCTACCTTTGCTAAATCTGTCTGAATTCCTAATCCGATTAAGTATGCAGCAGAAACAGAGGCTGCTGCCGCAGCTGCTGCAGCTGACTGAAATATCTTGCGTTGTGCTGGGTCTTTCAGCTTGGGTTTCATAATGAAGACCTACAATTAAAATTAGTTAAAAAGGTCAGATGACAAATCCTTGAAATGAGGAGTATGACCTTTAAATTGTAATGATTTTTTTTAAAATAATTCTTCATAAAAGAAAACTTGGAAGTCAAGGATAAGGAAACAGTGGAAAGAGGCATGAATTATTTTTTATGCTTAGGTAACCAAAAAAAAAATCAATTCATGGATAGCCTAAAGCTGATGCAACTCCAAGTAGAAGGAAATTAAAAATTGCTTTGAATGTTTGCCTACCTAACAGCATAGATGACGAATACTACTGGCAATGGTTTCTTTTGCTTGACTTGGATATGAATTCAGATGTTAACTACAAACATATAAGCTCCAACTGATTGTCTCACAATAGAAATAGAACAACTATGGGCTAGTCTATATAGCATTAGCTAGTTCATATTATTTGCAATTATAACCACCATAATGAGAAAAAAACTGTACAGCCTTAATTTATCAAATAAAGCATTGGAGAGAGGGAGTAGAATAGCTAATCAGCCATTAGCTTATGCCCTACAGAGAACGGGTGTAAAGCTCAGAAATATAATTTAACTTGCATCAGATTTGTTCAGTCATCCTTCCACTCTAGTCTACGTATACTCCTCTCCCATTGCTTAATTTCTCCATAAATGAAAAACCAAGTTACTAGTTCACTTATTGAAGCGCTTTGATTTGACATTTCATCGTCTCATTTCACTAGACAATTCCCAAAAAAAACTATGGGATGTCATGGAAGGATGATTGTAGTGGCGGAATAATGGCCATGAAGCTATATATTATACAAAGAGGATCAATGGACAATTCCCAGACGCCTTACTGTGGCAACTGTAAACACGTCCAGAACCAGGCTTTGTATAGGATACACTAAAAATTACACAGTTTGTGATTGGGTTATGGGAAACAAAGATGTTTAGAGCACTTTAAACTCTTTTAACATTGAAACCATTGAACTACGAGATTCAAATTATAGTAAAGATAGATAACGCTAGCTGAATCAATAGAAGAATTATATGGAACTCAAAGGATGATATTCTACAACATTCAAGGGTACCTCGTTATTATATTTTCCATTGTAGCCACCAAAAGCAACCAAATATTTCTCTCCAGAAATTAAAGCTGACGATAAACAAATTCCCTGCTACAAAAATTTAAAATTAGCTAAAGATATCTTACATAAACTTTAAACCAAGAATGGAAGTATATAAGAAAGTATGAAAGAGAGATGCACACCAAGATAATAAGCTTGCAGGATGGGAAAAATTAATGTCAAAGCAAAACATTTTTTTCTCCCTAAATCAGCTGAGTCTTCAGTATCAGCTCAAAGCAAAAATTACTTACAATCTTCTTTACCTGAAAGTTCAATGTCAAAATGCATATTTTGACATCAAAACGGATTCCTGTAATATCTGTTATTTGCTCTACAACAAAATTCCAGAATATCATTTTCTTATAAAGACACAAAGGGAATGCCACCCTAGGACAACAGAGGGAGACAAAACTAACACTCAGCTCTCAAAGACAACTTATAAACCCAGGGCGCTTGGTGGATTTACCAAAAAAACCAAGCTAAAGACCAACTAGGAAACATAAAACCCAGTTATTCCTAATGATTAACAAAACAAAGAATAAAAGGAATTGCTCAATTCATGAGTCTTCCACATCGTGTGATCTAGGGAGGGCCAAATAAAATAGTCTTATCCATAATACTGTGAAGAGATTGTTTCTGATCTTTAGTTAAAATAAATTAACCTTTCCCTTATATTAAAGCTCACCAAAAATATAAAAACACTAGAAGAAAATCATTGACTTCCTAAAGTAAACATGATGCCTGAACAACCTAAATACTAAAAGTACAAAATGAAAATAATGTGACATCAAAGTAAACCAAATCTTGGTCTTCTTGCCTAAATTCTCTTTCTTCATCTTTCTCCCCAAAAGGAAAAAATTCATCCTCGTGAAGCAAAGAAGAATGGAAAAAAAGCAACTGAAGAAGTAGGAACTTCATTCTAAGGAACAAAAAAGTTTCTGGGATTCTCTAATTGGGACAATGATAATAGCATGGGATGGGTTTATGAGACAAGGAACTCATCTACAATAAAAATTCAACATGTTGTAGCTCCTTAACTATATCAAAATTTCCTTCAATTTGTCTAGTCTGCTCTTCAGAAGTTACCGTCAGGTACTAAACACCAGATTTAAATTCAATACATAAGCAAAATTATCCTCTTGATCCATATTGGTTGCTACATCCGAATTCCCTGTGCCATCTGCAGGTTGTTACAATTTTTCCCTCATATAACTTTTCAAAAGACGCTTCTTTGAAATCAACATTGTCATTCTGTTCATTTCAATGTTTACTTTCTTCAATTTTCTTAAGGAACTGATGCACTTTACTACGCGTTTCCTTAATAAACTGAGATTGTGCTGCTCTAACATTAGTAGGCGCATGATAAGAGTATTAACTACCATCTTTGGCCACATAACTTGTAACATAAGGAGAATATATACATGCGTATTGATCCATCATCGAGCTCATAACACATGGTCTTCCTTTTTTCACATCCTTCACCCTTTATTCTAGCACCCAACTAAATGTAATGAACTAACAGTGAATGAAACAGAACTTGATGATGCACCAAACTGAAAATAGAAACTGGCTGTGGCAAACTTGATGATGTAATGAAACAGAACTTGATGATAAGAGTATTAACTACCATCTTTGGCTACATAACTTGTAACATAAGGAAAATATATACATACGTATTGGTCCATCATTGAGCTCATAACACATTGTCTTCCATTTTTCACATCCTTCACCCTTTATTCTGGCACCCAACTAAATGTAATGAACTAACAGTGAATGAAACAGAACTTGATGATGTACCAAAGTGAAAAAAGAAAACTGGCTGTGGGGCTATTGCGCTGTTGTTCAAACGTGGACCTATAGCTGGAGGCCTACTTGGCAGCAACAGAGAGGGTAGAATCTAAAATAGTGCCTTGTTGATTATAAGGACTCATGCAGAGTAAATCAGAAGCCCAAAAGGGGAACAACAGTGACACAAAGGCAGAAGCAGCAAGCACAACAGCGGTGATGGCACCAGATGGTGATGGCAGTTGGTGATGACTAGCAGCACCAGAGGCGGTGTTCTGACAGCAAAGGACCCACATCCCTCGCTCTCCCCCTTGAGAGTTATGATGCTCTTACTCTTTCAGCCGTAGCTGTGTGTCTATCAATCTCCTAATCTCAATCTCAACCAATATTTTTTACTTTGGGCTGGCGTGATTGGCAATAGATTTTTGGATCAGGTACAGAATTCAGCTAGGGCTCCTAGGGTATTTTTTTTCCCCCTTGTGCAGAATTGAATGGCAGTGATCTGTGATACAAGTGATTTTGATGGGGTAGGACGTGTTTCTGTCAAAGTTGCAAAGGCTCAGGTGCACTAAAGCACCATCTCTTGGGGCTTAGGGGGGCAAGGCCAGATGCATTCCTTTGACGAAGTAAAGCACAAAATACAAAAAACCAAAAGCATAATGGTTCAACCAAAACTGCAGAAACAAATTATAATAAGCACGTCCAACCAATTGCTTAAGAATCTCTGACTACTATAATCTTTAATCATACGCAGAACATACACCATCATCATCCAGCAGAAATATGAAGAACAAGAAGAAGAAGCAGCGGCAGCAGAAAAAGAAGATGACGACAATGATGAAGCAAAAAACAAGAACAATAAGGAGAAAACGAAGCAGTAGCACAAAGGAGGAGAGAGTGCAAGAGGTGTAGCTGAGGCTGGAGTGACAGAGGTGATTTGAAAGAGACAGCTACAGCCTTCAAAGAGAACAGATGGAAGAAGAAACAGGGTGGGTTCTGCTTTGAAGTTATTAATTTAACTTTTTACCTTTATTGAGCAGGGCTTAGTATTTGAAAACAGAATTAAAATTTGAGTAGATTTCAATAAAGCATGCATGGGGCTTTGTGCCAAACTAAGAAGCACAAACGTGGACATGGATACTGACAATGCAATATGAACAGTACAACATATAACTATTCTAGAAAAATACAGCTCGCTAGGGACACTGATCAAAATCTGACATGGGAACATAACGGATAAAATGGCATCTTTTTATGCTAAATAAGCTCTCAGAACTCCATAACAACTAAATTGGCACGTTTATAAGCTATAAGATCTCTTTTCCTATTTTTCTAGTTTTGGGCAAGTAAGCAATCAAGACACTTATGTAACATCTTCTGTCTTGATTTCTAGTTGGAAGAATTTAAAACATGGCAAGCGCTCTTGATCTTTGCTTTTCAAAAGGAATGGGTCTAAATAATGAGTTTATATAGCCAGTTCTTTCCAAGAAGAGACCTTGTTAGGTAGTATTTTGCAAATTAGCACAAAATAAAGAGGCGGCAACTGTACAACGCTCACACATCGTGGAGTCTTTGATGATAAAATAATATGCAACCTTACCCATACATTGCAGAGAAGTTGTTTCATGGTTTTACCTCTACCCTCCATATCACAATGAAATCACCTTCCCATTGCTCCAAAGCTTATCATCCTAATTAGCAAATCCCAATTTTTGTATTGAAAATTGACTAAGAACCCAAACATATCATCAGCATGCCCCAACCATGCCCAAACATGCCTTTAGCGTGTCCCTAGCACGACCAAATATGTCCTCGTGTCCGAGTGTATTTGAATTAAATAAAAGTTTTTGAATATGTCTGAGCATCTAAAATTGTAAAAAGTTTGCTAGAGAATCATAGCAAAAATGTTGAGTATAAATATAAAGTTGTAAATGTTTTTACTGTTTTACCGAGTAAAAAGCACTGAGGAGTGAAAATCAGACCTCACTAGCAAGAAAATCCCCTTTGTTTACCCTAGTTATCACCGACCAAACGAATTTAGTCAAATCTAAGACAAGTGTTTCCAAGGCCCCTGCACAGAATAAGCCAGTCATCCAGCCGTTAATCCACTGTCAAGACAGCATAATAAAATAAATGCTTAAACAAATTTCAATCCCAAAATGTCTACATACCACTTTTATTATCTCCACCACCAACTATAAACCAATTATCATCAATAGCAATACCAGAGTGTCCTGCTCTTGGAGTTACATAATCACCTCGGGTTTCAGGTTGAGACCATTCCATCTGCATCAGGAGATTTGTCAGTGGCAATTGAAGTTGGCAAACATATCCCACTAATACTCTCAAATTGTTTGGCACAGCATGTCAGGAATAAGGTTGAATTTTGTTTAACTTTATTTGGCATGAAATTGCATTTGGGTTATGTGGACTTGCAAGCATTTCTATGTAAAAATAGGAACTAAAGCTCACACATCCAGATAACTTCAAATACTACTTGAAAAATCCATTCTTAACAAAGCATTAATGTAAAGTGATTTATATCCAGTGTTATTCCTCTTAATAAAACAACCACAATGAGGAAAGTGTTTCATGTTTCAACACATTATATCTTGTAGTAGCTAGAAAAATTATGGAGTCATGTAAACAAAGTAAGCCAAGAAGAAAAAAAAGAAACTGACACATAGGTAAGAAATTTTGTGGGAAATCAGTTGTGCCACAGGAATGCATATTTAAGAGTACCCTTCTTTTGTGTTTCAATGAGATTTTTTTAAATGCCACAGACAGCTAAGTAGCATGGACATGATGCAGGACAGATATGACATTGACTTTCCAACAATCTATTTTTCTAAAAATGAGGACAAGGTAAGTAGGAAACACGTTAATCAAAATTTATAATTTATATATAGATAAAACAATATAATTTACAAACAAGAGTATTTTATAGTTTACTGTCAATAACCAAATAAATGTCTTGTTTTCTCATCACCAAAAAAATTCAGAAGAAACAGTATACAATTAATGATAAACCAATATAAATGAGTTGTACTATAATATCTTCAAATTTCACAAAAACAACACTATTCTATAGCATATTTCATGATATACTTTTTTCTGGTATTCATATACTATTATTTCAAATTCACATTTTCATTTTACATTTCAGTACTTCCATTTCAATAAATTGTCAACATTTGTGCTGCAATAGAAACACAATCTTTAGTTCTTGTTCAATGTTCGAGAAGTGACAATAGTAGAGTATTTTTTTGCCCCCATTGTATCATATATGATAAGAAACTGGCATCATACATTAGACTTCTTGTCCACCAACCATGGACAAGAATATTGGTATCGATATCGGAATCAGTTGCAACCATATCGGTATTGGACAGTTTATGATGGCTGACTGTCAATGACGGTCCCTATTGAAATAAAAATTCGTGTTCAAATGCTATCCATCCCAGCCTTCTTCACTCTTTGGCATGTTGTGCCTTGATCCACCTCCACCAATTGCTAGCAATACCATCAAGATATAAACTAGCAAACTCGCTACCCTATCCTCTTTCGCCACCTCATAGATATAAAAGTAATGATCCACCTTATCTAGCCACTTATGCGGGTTTTCCCTCATCAAAGTGAAGCAAATCTACATTCTGTTTCTTGGGGTCATCAATTGTAATACCGATTTTCCCTTCTCTCATCCTCATAAGATCTTTCATAACTTCAACAATATTGTCTCTTGTCATATTATGGTCTTCAGTCGTGAGATCTCCTACCTCCCCAAAAGCTTTCTTCTTCATAGTCGTACCCTTATTCCTCATCTTCTTCATTATTGTGGTGTCATCCTCCGTGAGCATATGCCCTTGATGGTTATTTTGTCTATTGCCTTCTTTCCATTACTCTTTCACAAAGTTTGACTCGTCTACTTTTCATATTTTGACTTCAACCTCTCACTTGGATTCCTCAACTTTGTCCTTTTCCCCTCACTTTCATGTCGATCCCCTCGATGATTCCCAGGCTTAGAAGTGTTCAATCTCCATTCTGTCCCATGTGTTTACTCATAGTCTCCTTGGCATGCCTATTTTTTATCATCCTCTGCACCATTCTCTCTAAGCCAGCATAAGCTGGCTCATTGCCTTAATTCTTACAAAGAGTGACTCAACAGATTCAGTATCACAATTAATTGTGCCATTGATGTTACAACATCGTTAATCATCTTGGAGACCTTCGCTCGATTCTTCTCCAACACCAAAAATCTGGCTCAACTGGATTTCAGAGTATTCTTCAAGAGTCAAGGCATTAGGTGCACTTCCACTCTCCTTGCCTCTCAAAACAAGATTCACTACTTCTTACCGTATACTATAGCTCGATTGCATACCGTACGCCATTCGTGCACCTAGACTCTGAAAAAGTGCTCCCCTCAAGCTAACCTCGTCATGTGCCACTCAGGTTCTCTCCCTCAGCCAAGGTATCACTCAAGTATCGCTTTTGCAGTGCTCTTGCAACATTGTCTTGGTAAGTTGCCACTTGAGCGCTTGTCGGGCTCGGGTCAAGCATGTTCCTAAGACACAACAAACAACATAGATAAGTCAACAATAGAAAGTCCAAAATTCCCTTGATCCTTTCTCGATGTGCTTGTAGTGCACCAGTTTGTGACAGTCATCTTCTCCACCAAATCTAGAGATCTCTAAATAAAAGCACCAATTGATTAAGGCCACATGACTCTCTATGTCTCTTAAGCGTTCTTGCGTATACGATGTCCTACTATGTTTGGTTGGTCCTTCCACTTGTGAGTCTTCTTCAAATGATTATTCTCTGCCTTTGATGATTGCCACAATTCAGATAGCCCTTCCATCATAGGATCCACAGGTTGTTTGTGCACCTAAGAAAGATGAGTCTATTGTTGTCCGAAAAGGTATACATTCATGCCATACTCAACCTTTATATACCCAACTATAGAAAGGTTTATCTGCTCATACACAGATCTCATCACTACTTTGGATTCGATAAATATTCCTCAAATTGTTGGTGAAGCTTGTTCTATTTAGGATGGTTTGCAGGCATGGAAGAAAAGATGTGAGGTCAAACAGGAGATTTGGTCCTTTTATTTTTTTGGGAAATGAGCGTTAGGCAGTAGAATGATGTACACTATATGAAGTAAAATTTGATGGGCCCTCGGATCAATGAAAGCTCAACTAATGGACAAGGGTTATGCTCAACTTTTTTCGGTAATTAATACCATTAAAGAGAAAGGAAAAAGAATGTACCCGAAACTACGCTCATGCACCCTTAGTCGAAGACATATGTTGAGACTAACTGAGAGAGAATAGCCATCGGGGCAAGCCTCAAGGAAACTCTAAACAACTAAAAACAGAGAAAGTACATTGCAAATGCATAATCGCCAAAAAATTCAAAACAAGGGACTTCAAACAGGCTAGGTCAAGCAACAAGAGTATCAGCAGGTATGTATCCTTCAGCCTCAATGTGGAGCAAGACACACTCCAAACAAACCACCAACAAATTACAGGAACCTGTGTGGTCCAAGTGGACACAAGAACCATCCATGTATACTCACAACTTCGCACCAAAGCAGCACTCCATAAGGAACAGTGGCAAATAAGCAGTAGGTCCAGAAAAGCCATAGTAGTGCAACGAAACTTAAGACAACCACCACCATAGTCACAACCTGACTCTGTTTATCAAAAACAATACTAAACCGCTCAAACCATGGCAAAATGGTATGAGAGAAGTAAGGTTCTGTGAACACTTGGTGACTTAGGAATGGATGATATTTGAGGAATATTAAGCACGAAGTATTTGGGAGTGAACTTTAGAAGAAACCTTAAGTTTAAGGTTGATGATATGCTTGAGACTTAGGCTATTTGATTATTCTAGGTCTAGAATACGTAAGTTGATATGAGATTTAGAATAAGTGGAAAAGTTTGAGTCTCTTTGGGTTGTAGACATGCGAGAAAGATAAAAGGATAACACTCAAAGATTGTTAGAATTATAATTGCTCAGATGCTGATCATAATTGGAAGTCATTAGGCTTTTAAATGTAATTGAGGACTTAAGTGTCATCCTTTAGAAAATTCTAAGTCAGACATATTGTTAAAGACTAATGGGACTTAATTTTTATTTTAGGTGATTAATAATGTGCTGCTCTATGGTTGGCCTTTATGGAACAATATGATGTTCTCCAAAGAAATAATTCAAGAGGTGGATTATGTGCCATTAGTGGATTCCATCTTTTCAAGGATGGTAGTCTTGAGGAGAATCTAGTGATCTAATTGGTTGATGATTTTCAGTACCAACTTTAGGCAACGATATTATTTATTATTTTTACACCATCCTTAGGTTAAGAGAGTTAAATAGGAGAACGATACTGATGGTGTTTGTGATTTGCATTACATGTTGCAAAGTGGCCGTCAAAATTTCCAATGTTCATGATTACTGTGAGTTCAAAGAATCAAAGATCGAAGACCTTCCATATGTTTGAGGATCTCTGGATGTTTCATCAAAAGAATTGAAGAAACTTAAGAGGAAGATCAACTTCATCATGAAGTGACTTGCAAGAAAGCATCGACATCTGAAGAACCTCTACCGGATAAAGTCAGCAATGCAAAAAGGACTAAAGACGTTGCAACAATTATTCAAAGTATGCTTCATATAATATGAAACATTGTTATGAAGGGCTCTAAGGTAGTTTCAGAAGAAGAAAAAATATTCAATATGACTTTGTCTCAACTATGGAGGGCTGGACAACGTCACCATCAAGAACACATATCATTGTTGAGCAGCAAAGCCTAACAAATCAACAACTTTCATAATGCAACAATCATATCTGGGATCACTTAAGACAAAGTATGGTTGTATACATCAACAACTTTCATGACACAATGGAGCGGACTTCAGTGGGATCACTTCGATTTCATAATGCACCAATCATATCTTGGGTTTTTTTCAAGGATATCTTAACACATAATTAAAGATTATTCTGCGGATTTTGATGGAGGAATTTGTTGGAAAAGGTTTGAAGGTAACCTCTGATGTGAAGATAGTAACAACCTTAAGCCACATTAATTCAAAAATAGGGTACTAATAGATTTATTTAATCGATTGGAATAGACCCTAATGTAGACGGAAGGTTGGAGTATCTTACATCTTTTTGCTATTGTAGAATAAATTTAGTGTTCATTGACACTCGTATTGGGTCATATGCTAATATCAGTTGAGAAAATTTTCAATTATGGGACTAGTCATTTTTTATTAAAAAAATCTACAAAAAGTGTTTGATTCATGATCTAAAGTTGGCAGTGATATTGTCTTAAAATTTTGGCCTCATCAAATGTGAGGAGAAGAGCTGTTAAATGTTTGGAGTTTGATACTAAGGTCTTTAGAGAAAGATTTCATTAAGGAGCCAAGGAGATGGATAAACTTTTGGGAGATAGATTGTGATTGAAAGGATTCATTGTTCGTGGAAAATTACAGAAGACTTAAAAAATAAGTTCTGGATAGACTATCTTATAGAAGTTAATCGCATATTTAGGTTCCTTGAAGGCTTTGGTATTCGGAGGTAGATCTTTGGAGAGAGATGCTAAAAAAATTTGCTACTCTACGTTCATGTCGCCATCGAGAGCACAAATATGTATCACAATTCGAGTTTTGTGTCAAAATTTTTAAAGAATCGCCTTAAGGACATTGGAGTCCTTTTGTAGCTGTTCATAATGGTGGGCAGTTTGGGAAGATTGTCCTGATTTTCAAAGTTTTGATGAGGCTGCAGATGATGATTTAGGAAGAGATGAGACCTATAATTATCTTTGGTGCAAAGTTTATTTATTCATAGTCACCAAGATGGAGGTGATTGATATTTTTTGGCATTTTTGGTTGACAGAAAAGTAAAGTCATCTATTAGTTTGGAAATGAGGATGATCAAAGAATTTTCGGAGGCTAGTGATATTCAGAAACCCATATAATATTTATATTGTTCTGAGGAGGAAGTCTACAATTGACGACAAAACTTTCACGTTCTTAAAGATCTTGCCATTGAGAATGCTATGCAGATCGGAAATAAATAAATAAATTTCTTGGATAGGCAACATTCAGGATTAGTTCATCATTATCCTTATCAGAAGTACACAAGATTTTTCGTGCAATAGAGCAAAAATCGTTGCAAATTGAGTACGAAAATTATTTTTGGACAACCGTATCAAGTCATGAAATGTATGGACCGAGTAACGTACAAGTTAATGTCAATGGGGAAAGTTTTATGGAAACCTTTGATCAACGGAAATATTATTTTTGGACATTTTGGAAATCGAAGAAGAAATCATGGGAGATATTTTCTTGTTTGAATTTTAAGGTAACAATAATTTCAAGGACAAAATTCCTTTATGGAGTGAGGACTATAATATCCTAGATAATTCGGTGATGTGCTGGGCAAGATGATTTGTCATACAATAAGGCCTTCAATATTTTATGGTGAAATTAATCGTGATGAGGAGGATTATTTTATTTTGTGAACTTAGAAAATATTATTTGGATGAATTTTAAGGAGATTATGATTATGGATGATGTTAAAATTATAAAGTGTGAGGATTCCAATAAGAGGGGTAGTTTAGTAATTTAAAATACAAATAAAGAAGATTAAAATAGTGGGAAGCAAATTATCACACGGCTGGTTAACCATTTTGAAGAAGGGATAGTTGAATTCAGATTTCAAGTGGTGGTTGAATGGTCTGTTTTGGAAGAGAGGTTTGTATAAATTTAAGGTACTCTCATAAGTTGGAAGGAAGGAAATCTGAGAGAAAAATGAAAACCAAGAAGAAGCAGGAGGAAGAAGAAAAAGGAAGAGAAGAAAAGTGGTTCCAGATTTCATCTGGGCATTTCAATAACCTTGTCAGTGAGATTCATACATATGTAAGTGTTTATTTCAGCATGTACAGAGGATCAAACATGCACCAGTTTTCATCATCATCTTCTTTGTTAATAATGCCCTGTCCTGTGAGTAAACTGAAAGTGACAGTGGAGAGGAAAATCATGCTCGTTGATGTTTTTAATTGAGTAATCAAATGATAGTTGTATAAATCATGTTTAGAAATAGTGGTTTTGAGTATTAGATCTTTAAAGTAGATATATTTCTGGACAATTGGTGAATAAGAATGAGGAACAAAAAACAGGGTATCAAGGAGATGAACAGTACCCTAGAACAAGATTTTAGGACTGATCGTTCATATGTTAAATTGATAAATTCATGTCTGTTTACTTGCCATTCCTAGAGTTTGATGATCCAACTTTAAAATTTCATTGTTGAAATATGAAATTGATAACCTGAAGATGCTGCATTTGAATGACGAATTAGAGTCGTTGCATGTTGGAATTGGAGGGGAGAAACTGCAATCCTGTGAACAGTAGTGCTCGAGCAGCCCTTTGAGCAGCTGTCACGTGGCATTGTAACACTGCAATTGAGCATTGTTATTCCAACAACCATGATTTTTCTACTGTTTTTGTGGCATGAGAATGAGCAAACCATCAATGGCCATGTAAAGATGATTGCTGCTCACATGAGGAAGAAGATTAACAGCAGGTATTGAAGTTGGCAGAGAGATTAGATTCTAATATTTTATATATTAGGAGTTAATACATTATATATTACTTATGATATTTACATTATCGTTATTGTATATGGGTATGATGGAACCGTGAATGATTCATCGCTTTGAATACATGGTATAAGGATGCAATATTAAGCAATCAAGAATTAATTTCAGGTAGGATCATAATCCTTCTTAGTAAGTTATATTCTCCTTCTTTATAAGTCATTCATTCTTCTTCTCTTCTTCATACCACAATTTTGGTTTCTCTCCATGATAAGTTGGATCCTACTCATGCAAAGTGGATTGCAGCCTTGTCCTCATCATATATTCAAGTTATAATGTTAAAACGTAATCCAATTTACTTATTATGCCTCTTCTTGTAAAGCATGTGCTAGTTTTGATTATTCTTATTAATTCTTCCAATCAATCATGAAATAATATGATTCTTAGAATTTCTTTAGGACATTTGAAGCATGAAATATTAATTTTGATGTATATGTTGCCACGTTAGTAGAGTTTTACATAATTAATGGAAACAAAGGAAGAAAAGAGGAACAATGCATGATAATGGAAGTAGGAAACCCCGTATTTATGTGTAAATTCATGTTCATATTTGGTTTTATTCAAGTATAATAATAGATAATTTGTCAATTATATGATCCTTCAAGTATATTCAAGAATTATTCGGGCTCGAAATCGTTTCTGTCTGTTTCTATTTTAGATGCAGTTGAACACCAAAAAGTTGTTTGGACACTTTCGTTCAATTTTTGCAATTTTTTGAACTCCAATTAGATCTGTTGGTCTAACGGTTGATTATTGTTAAATTTGGTTCATAAGACTTTCTAGATGTTATATAAGTCTTGATCCTTGAGTTTAAATCATTCATTATTGAGTTTGTCAAATTTTTACTCATTCAGAAACCGAAAAATAATATTTGGTACTCTGGTATTTGATTGGCTTACAAACCTCTCAAACACCAATTTTTGTTCTAAGGTGTGCACGCGAGAACTCTAACGACAAACTTACAAATTGTTATCCAAGTCTTAGAGTTGTCCTAATTTCTTGGATTCCGATCTTTGGCCTTTGATACTTGAGTAAAGTAATGCAATTGCTTCATTTGACTTAGGGTTATGATTAAAATTGAAGATATTGTATGAAAACATTACAATTTTAAAGAATATAAAACTTATAGCACCGTGATATAATATATAATTTTTTGAAATTGATTTTTGTATCCTAATGGATGTTGAGGTTATGGTATTATGGTGGGATGCCTATAATCATGGGACCATTGCTTTGTGATATTGGTGGGGTATCGATGAGAGACATCAGATCTTATAACATACCATAGAGTTGATTCCTAGGCACCACATTTTCATGTGTTGGCCACGTGTAAAATCTTGAAATGTCTATAATCTTGCAATAATGGACCTAGCCATTTGGAGAGTGTTAGTAGGATGGCCTTTGGTCAATGGAAAGTAAGATCCATAAAAGATTACTAGTATATCTCTTGAGTTTATAATCTTAGTTGTATAGGATAGTTAGATCCAATCTTCTTACATATTGTGTGAAAATCTCAGGTCTTTTCCTTCATGTTGTCGATTGATATGTCATTTGAATATACAGTTGTTATCAATAGCCTTCTCACTCTTGATTATTTGAATGTTGATATCATGTTGATATATTGATGCAAGCATACTTATGTTATATTGTTGATTATATGACTTATTGGATATTCGGCTCACTCATTATTTTATTAGATTCTGCTAGTTTAGTTACAGGATTTTGATGATATAGATGAACATCAGCGAGGCTATCATGGATGTTATGCAAGAAGAATCAATATAGATTAATATTAGATTATATTATATCTTATACTAATTTGTAAGTTTTAATTAATATGATAGGTCATATAAGTTATATTAGATTTATTTCTAGTTAACATTCAGTTGTTATAAACACTTGAAGTTGTTTTAATAAAGCATTTATGGTGGTTATTTGTATTTTATTAAGGTTTTTGAGATATAATTTTTGTGGTTTTCCACATTATTGTTTGAGCAGTTTAGTGCTGTTTTTAATAAACTGGATTGGGTCATGACAAAATGGTATCACGGGACCAACTGAAAGCAGCTTGAACACAAAGGCACTATCAATAGTCCCTAGGAGCTGCAGGGGAAACAAAGCCACCAAGAAAGTAAAAAAATTGGGCTCAAGCGATTGCGCCAAACTTAGATTTGATTTCCCTAATAGCTTTCTACCTATGGCTAAGATGTTAGTTCAAATGTCGATCTATTTGGTTAATGTTAACAATCAATCTCTCCATTAATTAGATGTCAAAAATGCTTTCTTGCATGGATATTTGAAAGATGAAGTCTACATGTAGCAATTGTCAGGTTTAATTGCTCAAATGGAGCCTGATGAATTTTTCAGCTGTGCAGGTCTTTGTATAGCTTAAAGCAATCCAACTAGCATGGGTTGGTAGATCTAACACTTTTGTTCATGGTTTGATTTGGAACAGATAGTGAAGGGTAATTTTGTTCCGTATAGAAACTAGGGTGCAGGGATTCTTATGCTTGTTGTTCATATTAATGGTATAGTTATTACAAGTAGTGAGAGGCATGTATCAATGTTCTAAAAGCATTTCTTCAAAGTCAGTTTCAGACTAAATGCCCTCACCATTTGCAATAGTATTTGGGTGTAGAAAATTTCTCACTGCAATAGGGTGCCTTTATATCCCAAAGAAAGTATATGTCTGATGTATTGCATGAGATTGGATGGATGAAAGTTAAGGTGTGTCACGCTCCTATGCATCTAAGGGTGAAATCGAGTCCTAAGGATTGGGACTTTACTCGTTGATCCAGAGATATATAGAAAATTGGTTGTTGAGCTAAATTATTTAGTTATGACACATCTTGACATTGAATTTCATGTTAGTGTCATCAGCCAGTTTATGTTAGAGCCGCATGTATCCATTAGTAGGTGGTGTTGCATATTGTGGTATATTGGAAAAAAGCACCAGAGAGGCTTACTTTATTGAACCCATCAACATAATATAATATAAGCCTTGTTGGATGCATATTATAGTCCTTTTCGGATGTCAATTGGCTCATTTTGCTGTAGCTAGAATAAGGTCAACTTTGTAGGTAAATATTTTTTGGAGACAACTTGGTATCTTGGAAAAGGAAAAAAGCAAGATGTAAAAGCTAGATTAAGTGCAGAGTTTGAGTATAGAGCTACTGACCCTGCCACAACTAAAGTGATGTGGTTACAACATATTTAAAATGCATTGGCTATCTGATTAATGAACCAACACAACTTTAATGTGACAATTAGGTAGCCATTCACATAGCTACAAATCCAGTGTTTTATAAATGAACCAAACATATTGAGTTTAATGGTCACTTCGTTCGTTGGAATATTCCGAACCAAGTTATATCAAGACCGGGGAACAAATGGCTGATATTTTTACCAAATTTGTAACTACATGAATGTGATATATTTGTAACATGGGCATGATAAACATCTACACTCTAAGTTGAGAGAAGTGTTAGCCAATGTGTGCTCATAAACAGTGCAAGTTATCAGGCCTCTGATAGTTAGGCCCAATAGGTGTTAGAAGAATAATTCTTATAATATACAGCCTAATCCTACCAAAGGTGGATAGGCTCCACGCTTTTCTCTTCATTAAGTTACATTGCTAATGGTTCTTTTGTGGAGACTGTTTTTACAGAGGCCCAGTTCATTCTGGCTCAATCTCATAATCTAGACTTTGATGAATCCATTTTTTATATCTCCTTCAAAGATTATATATGCTAAGCACATTAGGTTTTTTTGTGAAGAGGGTAACTAAAATTCTTCTTTATTTACTAGCTTATTATAGATGAGTTTCAACTTTTTTCGGCAGATTTTAGTTATATGGCAAGATTTTTCCAAGTGTTCTCATACAAGAACAAAGGCTATAGCAACTTCAATGTATAAAATCATTGCAATTGTGATGAGGATTTTTTGATTAAGATTTTGCAATAAGTTTGAATGTGGTACATATTCTCAGTTTGATTTGGTTCCATCAACTGTCCATGAGAATTTGGGAGATAGGGCAGGGTCAGAGCCCTTAAGAATTTTTGCTGATAGAATCTGTTTGAGTAGATTCTGTTGGTCAAAAAAGTATTTAAAAAGTGAGCCAATTACCCAAAAAAAGAAAAGGATACTACTGAAAAATTAAAATCCATTCCGGATAGTTCAAAAGCCAATCTAGTGGAAGTCCAAGAGCATATTTCTCATGCTGTGTTATAGGAAACAAAGGGTATAAGAAAGCCTCTAGGCTTGACTTTTAGGGGAAATAAAGAAGGTTATGCAACTTCTTGAAGATAATTCAAGGTTTTTAAGTTCTAATGTATGAACAAAAGGCTGGAAAAGCGGCAAAAAATATTAGGGAACTTAATAGGCTTGAATGGAATGTAAATTCTAGTTAGGATATTTTTTCCTTTAGTTTTCATGTTCTTCTGGTGGCTGTTGGGGTGTGAATTTTTTGTGGTATTTCAGATTTCTCTTTTCTGATTGGTAGTTGGATGAGGCCATTTTCACACTTTGGTGGAAAACCTTTGATGTCAACTTCAATGATAATTTCTAACCAAGTCTAAAAAAGGCGTTGAGATAAAACATTTCATTCAAATCTCATCTATTGAAAAAGAGAACCCTCTTGATCATTTAAAAAAAAAAAATCACACTTTTATCTTTCCTTATTATGTTTCTATTTATTCCATTTAAAAACTTTGTTTAAGTTGTGAATTTTACTAAGCCTCTCAAATTTGATCACACCAGTCCAACCTACACCAAGCATTCAATAAAATTATGAATATGATAGTGCCTAAGCCCCACACATGCAAAGAACAAATTTGATTGTTATTCCATCTTTATTTTGAGAGAGAGAAAACAAAGAATTTGCAAGTCACTTTGACTAGTCAAAAACACCCAATCAAGTTCATTTTGTTAGTTGATACAAGGATGGATGATAGGTTCAGTTGATTGATGGGGACAATTTGAGAATTCGTACTTGGATCATGCTTGTTCTTAGTAAAGTAGTCAATTGACCATGATTTGCAATATCTTTATCAACATCAGTGGAATCAAAAAAGGAGAAAGAAATCAGAGAAGTTTCCCAAGGAGCATTGAATCAACGACTTTTAAGTGCTATTGAAAACCAGTACAAGGATCAGGATGCAATAATATGTGTGTGTGTGTGTATGTATCTATGAATGTTCTCAAGCACATAAAAGAACCTCACTACTAGTTACTTTCAAGAAAACACAGCACTCCTCTTCACAGAACTTCACGAACCATCGAAACATAAACCATAGGAATGCAAGGAAAGAAACATATTTTCATGAACAACCAGAAACACTCACTGTTTGCAAGTCTAGCACATGAAGATCATTAAAACAAGTATAATGAGAACAGCCTCCGAATATTAGGAGGTAGCGTTCCGCATGCAAAGCAGCTGTGTGATCATATCTCGGAGATGGGGGTGGCTGCCTATCAAATGACAAGAAAGTGATGCAGAGTTCTTCTCAAACCACCAAAAAAAAAAAAAAATTCAAAGATTGCAAAGAAAGACACTTACGTGGCCTCCACTTCATCCCAAATCATTGTGTCAAGATCAAGAATATGAATGTCATTAAGAACTTTCCTGTTTATGTCTTCTCCACCAAACATTATCAATTTAGAACCAACAATTGTGACAGATTGCCCCCCACGAGCAACCTAAAATATACCATACATGCACAAAATTGAGCTGGTCAAAATGAAGCACGTATTGCTAAAGGAAAAGAAACAAGCATAGTTTACATAAGAACAGACGAAGATACATAGTATGAGTGAGTGAAAACCAAGATGAAAGATGGGAGTCAAAAGTTCAACAGTTGGTTAATTACCGGAAGTTTTCCAGCTGTCTTCACAAAACCACATTGCTGTGTCTCCAGATCCACAAACCTCACTACAAAGAGGTTTTAAATATGGCATAATTTCCAAAAGAAGCCTAAAGGTGGGAGAAGTATTAAGTAAAGGTGACTATTGAATAAACAAACCTGTTACATAATTAGAATACTTCTTTGGTTGGCCACCTAGAACAAGAAGTTTTTTACCCCAAACAACCTGGCAAATATCATACAAAGAAAAATATCTTCAAGCGCACACACCAACACCTTTTTCCACTGTTTTTCTTTTCTTTTTTTTTTTAATTTGGAGGGAGGACAGGAGGGAGGGAAGTGAGCAGGAAGGGTATGGGTCTAATGGCATAGTGGAATAATTGCTCACCATATCATGACCTGAGATAGCTGAAAAAGGTTCCTGCAGCTGCAAGTTTCCATTTTCCAATTCAACATCATTCTGCTCCACAGACAGCGCAAGAGAGGACCACGTGAAATTTGTAAGATCTAAAACCTGCAACATAAACTATTAGAACATCCTTAAACCAACAGGAGGGGTTTCAATGTAAAGAACAAAATGAGTACAGTAAAACCTGAAAATCTGATAGATTACGTCCATTACGACTGCCACCCAATATATAAAGCTTTTCGCCAAAAACAGCAGAAGCATGCTATATGACAACAAAATGAACAGTTCAATGTCTTTTCCATATGTGAACTCTATTATATTATTACTCTTTTATATATATATAACATAATGCATTTAAAATCATCCAGACCAAAAAAATCATTGGAAAAAAAAAATTCATTTTAGGTAGCTGCAAGGAACTTCTAAAAGCAAGCAGAAAAATACTTCAAATACGTAACAGAAAGATATATTCTTCAAAGAGCATAACCTTGTAGCGACCTGATGGGCGTGGACTAGAAACAGGGAGCGCTACCCACTGATTATGGGCCAAATTTGAGCACCAGTTACTAATGTCTTTTATGACTTCTGTGCCCATAACACCTGTTAGGGACAGGTAAAGTTATTAGTCCATGCCATAGACTGTACACTTCTAGCAATAGAAGGAAACAAATGCAACAACATATTTGGCTTATATGCATAAAAGATTCTATAGGATGAGTCCTAATACAATAATAAAGTTATTTTAACTGTGACCCAGAAGTCATAGGTTCAAGCCACAAAAATAGCCTATCTCTAATACAGGGATAAGACTGCATACATCAAACCCTCATTAAACTCTGTGATATTGGAACTTAGAGCAACGGATCGTCATTTTTTATGTATAAAAAGATTCTCTAATTAGAAACTATATAATGAGATTCCATCAGAAAATAACTTCTGCTCCTGGAATCATGGTGATCCAATTCGTTGAACATAATAGAGCTTATAAATTAGACAAAATAAAAAAGGAACATGCCAAACATATTGTTAGCTCCTACAGCAACGTTTGTGCCTTAAACACTGCTCAGCTTAAACATTGCACTTACTACCAGTCATCCGCGCAATCAAGCTGCTAGTCAGTATAAAAGCACATATACCTAAAGGTCAAGCTAGAATACTTTATTTATTAGCTCTTTTCCTTCTATGAGAAACATTAAGCTAGTATAGCCCAAGCATGCACATTAATGCCTCATTCTGCCCATGACTTCAATTGAAGTGTTAGATGATTTCAAGAAACCAGACTTCCATAATCCTTGTACAACACCGAAATCAAAAAGAAAAAGAAGGTTAATTTCTGAGCACTAATGCAAAGTGCCAATATCAGTTGCACATCATCCAGTGAAGAACGTGCAAAGACAAATGATGATGAAGTAAAGCAATTCAAATAACACTACTTGCAAGTAAAAACCTTTAGGTGTGAGGTTGAACCAGCCGACTAGAAAGCAGTATCTCCTGTAAGATACTTTTTCTCTGAGATAGTAAACAAATGATACTACACTACCCACCCATACAGGCTATCTTCATGCAGGTACAAGCCAACTACCGCACAATGCAAATTACAGTTCTCCATTTACCATATTTTTAGGTCAATATTAGGTTAAAATGAAGGATTCTGAGTAGCATTTTTTTTAACCACTGGAACACACCCTAAGAACACCTCCTAAAGGGGAAAACAGGAAGCAGTGACTTGACAATTACTGATCATTCTTCTTAAAAGAAGATCAATGGCCAAGAGGCAGATGACTGCCAACATATTCACCTAGTAAAAAAGTGAAGACCAACTGCACTAAAAAGGCTCAAGCACTTAGATGACAGCCTAGGAATAAGAATTATACTCTAGCAAGCCTCTCATGTGGATGCCCATTTAACTTGTAGGACGAGTTAAGCATATGCCAACCTCCGCTAATGCTGAAATATAATTATTTTGGGAGAGGTTTTCGGGATTTGGACCCAATACCACTTGGCCAAATAAACTGTGCCACCATGTTGAGGAACCAGTTGATTCAAGAGTTCAACCAGTTAGACGAAATCCTAGAAGTATGCTGCATAATATGCCAGACCCTGTAGTTCTGATTCTTCCAGCTCGTCTTCATCGCTCCCTGCGTCCGGGCGTCACGTGGTTGTCTTATACTTCGACGCCAACAAATACCCGCGCATAAAGATAATCAGAAATCATAGCAAAATAAAAATTTCTCCTGGTCAGACTATTATTAACTAATGTCATATGTAAACCACATCAATTTCTGAATTGAC
The DNA here is from genome assembly GCA_028571085.2 of Nepenthes alata. Classification (NCBI taxonomy): domain Eukaryota; kingdom Viridiplantae; phylum Streptophyta; class Magnoliopsida; order Caryophyllales; family Nepenthaceae; genus Nepenthes; species Nepenthes alata. The sequence continues at coordinate 22,607 of JAOVVI020001793.1, forward strand.
AACTTCTTTACAAATTCCTAACTATATACTCTGTAACACTGGTAAAGATTTGGTTTATAAATTGTAAATCACAAGATTCCTGCCAGACAATCATCTAAACCAATTTAAAACCAAAAAAGCACGTATGATGTTATAGGTCCCTTCGTCAGATCCAGAGTGCGACTACAGATTGAACGAAGGAGCCATTCACACACACACACACACACAGAAAGAGAGAGAGGGAAAGAGAGAATGCACCTAAATTGAATTAGTAAACTAGGAGGATTAAGATCGCTGATCAGGATCAAACGGATAATGGATGCAGAACGATTCAGGGAGAGATTTTCGGCTGGAGTTCAAAGGGATCATCCGGCCGTG
>JAOVVI020001794.1:0-11638 GCA_028571085.2 Nepenthes alata
AAGGATTGTGTCAAATTTCAAATTTAGCTTGAGAGGAAAGGTAATCTATTTTTATTTGTTTGTTATGAATTTAATATAGTTAATATTTCTCATGACATATGGTAGATTGAATCTGGTTCTAAAATCCACATTATAAATTTCTTATAGGGCTTGCAAAACCTAAGAAAGCTGATGAAAAGTAAATGAAATATCTTCTTTGGAAATACGATGTGTTCACGCGTAGAGGTAATCGGGATATACAATTTAATTTTAAGTAGTGGCTTTGTTTTAAATTTAGAAAAAGCCTTTTATATTCTAAATTTCTCTAAAAATTTGATATCAGTTTCGAGACTTGTACATTTTTTATTTTTCATTATATTTTTAAACTCATCTTTTAGTTCATTTTATAAGTTTGATATTATTGAAAATAATACATTATTTGATGGTCTTTATTATATAAATTTACAAAACAATGTCTCTAATAATACTGTACATATTGACGCAGGTATTAAGCGATATGTTATGAATGAATATTCCTCCATATTGTGATATCAGATATTAGGACATATATTCATTAAAAATATTAAAAAATTGATAAATGATGAAGTATTTTTAATACTTTAAACTTTCATAATTTTAAAATTTGTGTGGACTGTAAAAAAAAAAAAACAAACAAGACTAAGAAAGATGCCAAGAAGAGTTCAAATATATTAGAAATCATATATACGGATATTTATAGTCTAGATATTGACTCATATGATCAAAAGCATTTCATCACCTTTATTGATGATTATTCATAATATGTATTTCTACTTCATAGCGAAGTATTGGATACTTTTAAAATATTTAAAGTTAAAATAGAGAAACAAAGTGAAAAATAAATTAAAATCGTAAAATCAGATAAAGACGGAGAATATTATGATAGATATACTGAAGAAGGGCAAATAACTGGTCCATTTGCAAAGTTTCTTCAAGAGTATAGAATAGTTGCCAAATATACTATGCCTAATTTTCCAAATCAAAACGGTGTAGTAGAAAGAAGAAACTAAACATTATTGGACATGGTACGAAGTATGCTTAGCAGCTTCAATCTTCCAAAATTATTATGGACTGAAACTCTTAAAACGACAGTGTATATATTAAATCGTGTTCCGATAAAAGTTGTTCTAAAAATTCCTTTTGAATTATGGAAAAATTGATGACCAAGTTTGCAACATATACGTGGTTGAGGATATCTGCTTGAAGTAAGAGTTTACAATCCATAAGAAAAAAAATTAGATCCAATGACCATAAGTGAGTATTTCATTGGATATGTTGAGCGATCTCAATAGACCTATATCAACAAAGTTTTACAGAAATTTCGTATGAGAGCTTGTTCACAAAGTGTAGCATCCATTATGATGGGTAAAAGGTTCAATTTGAATTAGGGCCCGAAAAACGACTTTGAATGGGAACAAATAAATTACATTTCGTATGCTTCCGCTATTGAAAGCTTAATGTATGCTTAGTTATGTACGAAACTTGACATTGCTTTTATGGTGGGAATGTCTGGAAATTTTCTGAATAATTCAAATATAGATCACTCGAGAGTTGCTAAGAAAAAGATGAGATATCTTCAATATACCAAGGACTACATGCTTACGTATAGACGGACTGACAATATGAAAGTATTAGGATTACTCTGATTCAAACTTCACCGGATGTATTGATTCACGAAAACCAACATTAAAATATATATTTATATATGCCGGTAGAGCTATATCCTAGAGGAGTATAAAGCAAACCCTGATTGCTATCTTTACTATGGAGGCTAAGTTCGTTTCTTATTTTGAGGCTACAAAGTATGGTCTATAGATGAGAAATTTCATATCTGCGCTTAGAGTGGTGGATTCCATCTTGAAACCATTGAAGATATATTGCGACAATTCAGCTGCTATTTTTCCGGCTAAAAATAATAAAAGTAGTAATCGAAATAAATATATCAATATTGAGTTTTTAGCCATAAAGAAGCGCATTAAAAAAAAATTGCATTGAGTGCATTAGTACTGAATTGATGATCCGTGATCTTGTGATGAAATACATACCACTATTGAGATTCAAGGACCATGTAACTATAATGAAATTAAATTCCATTATATAATTTTTATTGTATGGATAATAATATTTTAATAAAATTTCTATTTGTTTATGATATTTTCTCAAAAATTTTTTATACACATTAGTTAATTAATTTGAGAAAATCATCAATTGTTGGACTTAGAATAAATATAAGATTTATTCATTAAGTAATGTTACCATATTCGGATAGTGTCTTGAGAAATATGATACATTGTAATATATAGAAGATACTACTCATTCATAGAGGATATATCGTCATGATTCATATATCTATTTCTTGAGAATGAGGATTGATGGGTTTTGGTTATCATATTAAGTGAAACATGGACTAAATGGGAGAATGTTAGTTATTTAGTTTCCAAAATAATAATAATAATAATAATAATAATAATAATAATAATAATAATAATAATAATACCAATAGATAATAATCCACATTTTCAGATAATTGCCTTGCCCAACTTCCTCCTGGTAACCACTGTGAGACAATTTGACAGAAATTGTCTATATATGAGGGTGATATTTGGTTTGGGTCCCGAAATCTAATACTCTGTTTTGTACACCATCACTGAGATATTAAGGTTTAAAATATTCAAACAAGTGTAAAATATTGCAAAAATTCGAACAATTGCAGTAGTTTCAATGACGGGAGGTTAGTTTCGATCCTTAATTTAATTTCCGCATTCGGTTTTCATGTGACATTTTTTTTAACATGGAAGATTGGCTTTTGCCTAACACAACCAACTAGCTCCGGCAAGACTTTGGCCGTCAATCTATCTTACAATGCCTTCTTATCTCTACAAAGGATACTGAAATATCATTAGTATAGCATGGTTGTGAACCATCTCAAGGGAAAGTATACCCTAAAATCCTGCTTATCCAGTGGTGACTTTTCCCACATCCATCAAAATAATGAATTAAATGCAAAATTAGACAATAGCATGCTGAACCTCAAAATCTGCAGGCCATGCTTTTCTTTTCTTTTCTTTTTTCTTTTTTTATTTTTATTTTTTTTGGGAGAATTAGTGCTATTTTTTTCTCAGCAAAGGGGCAATACACCCAATCCCAGGCACAACTGAGCACACACCTATATGAATTACTAACGATAAATGTTCTTACAGCTACAATATAGATCATACAGCATGAAAAACCAAAACTCACTATGTCGAGCATGAGCCCACAGGTAAAACAGACTCAAAAACTGGTCAACAAATAAAGCATCTTCCAATGTTACAACTTATTACCGACTGCAAGCTGAATTTTGGGTCAAGGTTGTCACCATCATCAATCTGATGCCACTTCTGCCATTACCCCTTCAGTAAGATTCAGCAGGGGGCAATCCTATCAAAAATTTGCAGGTTCCTTGGCACCCATATACAGTATGCACTAACTGCCAAAGCCACTTGCTGCTGCTCCTAATGGGCTCTCCTGCTAGCCAACACCATTTTCCCAGCCAAACATTTAGGCCTTTTCTATTGTTGTAACAACATCCTAGCAAGCTCCCCCCATTCCCAACAAGGAGGGAAGAAAAAACAGTTAATGAAAGCAGCAGCATAAACAACCAATTTATGTTCCCCGCCATCAGATGTTGGAAACTGCAATACTGACCATCAACAACTCTGCACCATGTCAACTTCAATTTTTAAAGTCTCCCCTTCACCTACACAACCAACCAAAGAACAAATTGATGCTCTAGGACTAATTTGTTCCTTATAATACTAGCTCAAACCGCCATGATGAAAATGGTCTAAGGTTGGCAGTGATCTTGCCAGCAAAAAAACCTCAATAACATCAGGCCTCCACCAAGCTAAATGTTCTCCGTCTGTCTCCATAGTAATGTTACAGACAGAAGCAGTGTAAATTTGAGTAATAGTCTCAATTCTTCTCACAGCGTCCAGTAGACTCAATGAAATATTCTGCTTTTTTACTTAAAGCATGATTAGCGATTGCACTGCAACTATGATGTAGAAGCTAGTCTGATCCCTTGTGCCAATCTTAATGATAATATCACCTCTAACCTTGTCTTTAACCTTCAAAACTGTTCTCCATGAGCAAACAACTCTAGGAATGTACAAGACAGAAATTCCAATTTTGACTTCCCCTTTAAATCTAACTCCTAAATCTATTACCCACGACCTCCCTGTTGTAGAGATATTTTACATATGCTTAGCCAGGGCAACACCATTCAAATAACTAGAATTGCTTAACCTCAAAACACTCTCATTGTTTAGCATACATACATACTGTGGATACATCCTCCAAATGTACCAACCGCCCCTTTTAGTCATGTTTGCCCTTCCCCTTAAGAAAGGCCTCATTCTTTATCTATACTTTCATTAGTTTTTTTTTTTATATATACTTGGAGGCCTTTTTAAATTAACAACACATTTAAGGACTTGCGACAGCTCTGTTTTCTGGAAGGTATGATACATGCATTTCTTGAATAAACTTGAAGAGAACATTGCAGAAAGGCATATCGTATACCTGCCCCAAAACTGTCCAAGGTCCAGCATCAGGAACCAAACGTACCCTGATGAATTCAGCATCATTCACTATATTGTCAGCACGGAAGTGTTTCAAATATTCAGCCAGATCCTCAGACGATTGGAATTGCAGCATAGACGATGCAGTCAAAGGGGTAGATAAGCCCGTTCCTCGCTGAAAGGTGATTATGCAGAGGAGTTTGTAAGTTGAAAATCAACTGTGCGGCAATCAAAGAATTTGTAAAAGGGGATATCCAGTGAATAATGCCTGATCCAACAAGACAACACGATATCCTTCGCATGCTTTATTTATCCATCCACTAGCTTCAGCCGGACGTGGAGACTCAAAGCCTGGTCCTCCTTGTAGATATAGAAGGTAAGGCAGTGATTGTTCTTCCTTCCCAACTGCATCAAATACATACTAATGAGCTTAAAACTGACACTAAGCAGAAGTATAATCAAATGTTAAAAAAAAAAACCTTCATAAGAAGCAATTACACTTGGGAACATGCAAAGTAATATTTGTGGCATACGAAAAAGAAATCGGCTCCAATACTACCTTATGTGATATATGTGAAATACTGTCAAGATGAATGATAACTTCTCCCAGAAAAAGCATGACTGTCCCCCTCCCCCCCGGGGAGACAGGTTATGTTCAGAAGTGGAAAAGAAGTTTCTCCAACTTTCCCATTCTGTTTCTTCTTCCATCCATTTTAAATGACTAACAGTGTTTCGGAATTGCAAACGGAGTCTCTAGGACGTTACTTTAACAGCCCTGCAAATGAGTTTCCAATTTTTCCCCCAGCAAAGAGGATTCCTCCCACTTTTTGAGGCTACAGAATAAATGCTATCAGTACCTGCGACGACTTCACGAGCGAAAACCGAAATCTTAGGGCAAGTTTTGGAGTCCATACAGTAATCGAGCGGGACACTGAAGTGATGGTCGCGAAGTCGGAGCTCCGGCACTGAGTACCACTTTCCGACGTCGTGGTCCGACGATGAGGATACGCCGTCGTTGGACTTAGCTGCGGCCATGTCGGCACGTGTTACGAACCGGCGGCTTTCAGGTTGGGAACGGAAATGTGGAGTGGATGATCGAGCCAGTACAACTAAAATGGTAGGAGGTAGCAGTGACCCAGGCGCATGATTACACCAGTGGAGGAGACGTGGGCTCACCGATGCCAAGCAGGTGGAAGTTGACCCCATCTGAGCTGCACTTGGAAGGGTCACCAAAGAAAAATACGCAACAATTTACGGCAAAACATGATGCAGATTTACAGTCAATGAAAAACTACAGATTAGTAATAAAATAATATATAATCATTATAGAAGCAAGTAACAACATTTATAAAACACAAATAGCTTTTACGTGAAAATTTTATTTTAGAATAAATAAAAGAAATAACATGATTTGAGAGTCCAAAACTTTTGGTGGTTGTTGATTTCCTTCTTCTAGGCGCAAAAAAAGTTGAGAATGATTTAATGTCCTGCAATTTAGTTAGTCTCGCAGGCAATTTTCACTCACAAGGATTTGAATGATTGTTGTGTTTTCCGTCAATGGATCTTCTCGTTTATGAATGGCAACATGTACGCATATTTTTCAGCCGAAAAATCTATCTCGTCCTGGCCTTTAGGCTAGCAAAAATTGTTGATGAATCGACGTGCGTATGTAATGATTTGGGTCCGTCTTTGAGGAATATCTATGTGCGCAACGTGCTGATCGATGTGCTTCTGAGATGCGGGTGTCCAGAAGATGCATTGCAGGTGCTCGACGATTGCTTCAACAAGCTGCTGAGTTTCGCCAAATGGGAACTTGAGAGAGAGCGTTTCTGCAGTGTTATTTATGTGCAAGACGAAGGATTGGCTTTGATGGGAAGGATGAGATATTGGGATCTGTGTGCGCCAAATTGCAGATGCTGTCAAATTTGCGTAACTGATGGAATTTGCGATGTTGATGGGCTTTACGGAGCTCAGTAGTTGTCTATTTGCAATTTGCAAAGAACGAAGCAAGGGTTCAACCAATGTTGTTGAAATTCAGACCTAAGAATTTTAGGGGCAGGTTTTTTGATCTTTAAATCAAGATATTACAGGCCATAAACTCAAATAAGACCTAGGCTGTATAAGATTAATTATTTAGTTTATCCTCTGATATTTAAATTAATAAAAAAATTTAAAAATTAGACTCTGATTGATTTTTATGGAACAGATAATTTGAAAAATAAACTATATATTTTTTTGTTATGTAGACTTAAATGTTATGAAACTTGTATTTTTGTAAGTATAAAGAGATACCTGCATGTTGTGAATTTCAGGACACTCAGACGTAAGAGATATATTAATTAGCTGATTGTAAGATGTCTTTATTTTGTTAAGGGGCTTTGTACTTATAAATGCGTTGAACTTCTTCTAAGGCTAGTTATATAACCTCCCGTAACTGGTTATTTTACTTATAAGGAGCCATGGACAGTTGCTTATTAGTCAATTTTCTTTTAAAAAGTTAGTACATTTGAAATTAACCGTTATGTTGATGAATATGTCTTAGTGGGTAGCTCCAAACAATTTTGTTTACTAAAATCCTGATATATGGTCATGTCTCCTTAATTTCAAAAGTAGACTTGGTGGATAGTTTCGAATAGTTTGCTAGAAAATTGTAATTGGCGTAGAGCCTTATCTGATGTCAAATTCTTTGACTATGACAAACAATTTTAGCCATTCTGATAGAATATTTATTCTAATTAATGATAAGTTAATATTAAAGAATTCAGAAATTCGTTATGCATTGTTGGCTATCCAGTTTAACAGTATACTACTCTTTCACTTGCATTTTTTATCCATAATTATCAACTTGCATCTAGTGTAGTCGTATCATGGCTCTTTTTGTTCTTTGTTAGTTTAGTCACCCGATCTCTTAGTCACACGGTCATTAGGTTTATTTTTAAAGCCTTTGAATCTGTTTAATTGATGATGGTTTATTCCCTAGACCAGACAGTTGACAACTCAGTATCTAACAACTTGAATTCATCATCTCGATCTCAACCCGAAGTCATAGAATTCAAGTCAACTCGAATTTTAGCGAGCCCCATCACAACCAATACTCTAGTTGATAGTATGAGCAGGCATGGAAGCACTAGAAAAGCAATTGAGCTCTCCGATAAAATGAAGGATAAGGGTCTTGAAGGGAACACATTACTTATACAACCTTGATTGGTGCTTTTGCATTGTGAATCAAAAATAATATAGCAATATATTTGTGTGATGAGATGAGCTAGAAGTGCACACTAATGGGGTTTAACCCGGATATACCCTGATTTGGCACAGTAAAAAAATTTGAGCATTTCGTTAGTCATCAGCCACTAAGAAAGTAAACACAATGAACATAAAAAGTACAATGATTTTTAACGTGAAAAGTCCTTTTCAATCAAGAAAAAAAATTACGGGATAAACTCCAAAAAAATTTACTATGTAAAATTAGTTACAAATCCTGGAGACAGAATACTAACAACTCACCCTAGATAGAACATGAAAAATAATCTCCAAAATAATAAAGCTCTTATTTTCTCTTTTCTCTATTTTTCTTTTCTCATTTCTCTTACTGGTAGTACTCTCTACTATTTAATTTTACAAGTGTGATGATGAACGGTGAACGGTGAATGCTCCCTTCTGCAATTCATTTATACTTCATTTCACCCTCCGTTCCACACAGTTCACCACTGGTTCACCATATTGGGTCTAAAGCATTTGGTGCACTTTATAATAACGCCTAGCCAATATCCCTTATGCTCATGTGCCCTATTCTTGTAGAGGATTTGTCATGATAGTCTTATCGTGTTCTGCGCTTTCACTAGTTCTCACACTTTCTCATAAACGGCGTATACTCTACAAGTCAACTATCTACTCTATTTAATATAATTATATTATTCTAAATTTATAATTAATACCCAAATCTGTTAACATAGGAGAAAATTTAAGTCTCCAACCAATATATATATATATTTACTCATAGCATATCCACAACTATAATAATATAAATATCCTCATACCAAAAATAAATTCAAAAAAAGTACATAATTCTAAACTTTTAACAAAATAAAGCAAAATATTAAAATATATATCTGGAGCATGAATTCAATACTATCTCTAGTTAGGCTTCAATTTTTCTCGTCATAACCTTTCTTTAACTCTAGAGTTATCATTGTTTAAACCTGCTACTCTCGAAGAAAAAAAATAGTAATAGTAAGTCAAATATCCAACAAATGATAGCAAATTCAAAACAAATAGAAAATGATAGTAACAATACATAAGTTATGACAAAAATTATAAATAATAATATAATATCCAATAGATAAATATGTCAAAGAAAGTGCATTTCATCGCATTTACGACATCAATACGTAAGTAGATCACTCCAACTCCAATATTGTGAGATCTCGATCTCGAAACCTGATAATTATGGAGTGATTAAGTTGATAATGATTATAATTTGGTTTAAGAATAATTAAAGAAAGGATACCGAAGCAAAAGGAGTAAGTAGGAAGAAAATGGAATTGGCGCTCGAGCAGTGCCCGAGCATTGGGGAGGCGCAAATCCGCGAGAGGAACCGCTCAAAACTCACCTGAGGCGAGGTGGGAGCGGGAGAAGGCTATGAAGGTGACACTCGACCAGCGCTCAAGCGCCAACCCAGGCACCATTTTGTGAGAGGAAGTGCTCGAAGACCGCACGACGGGCGCTCGAGCGCCCCGACTGATATAAAAGCGCATCGTGTGTTTTTCTTCGGCCATTTCGACCTGTTTAGTGAAGGAGCCGTGGGAGAGAAGAGGGAAGGGAAGAGAATAAGAGAAATCTAGCCGTTCCACTCGAATCCATGTATAAATAACGGTAGATCGGGTTAAGGCAAGTGTATTCCGGACATTATGTATCGTTTTACAGCGTTTTAGTATCTCTAAATTTGTATTTATACTCAAAATTTATGTTTCTACATGTTTTATGTAAATAAAGTATGATTCTGTAAATTAATATGATATATTTTATATTTATCTCTACGTATCGCAATATATGACTTTGATTTCATGATTGTACATGTATTTGGTGTCCGATTATGGTTCGGAAGCTCCGAGTGAAACCCTAGCTCAAAATTTTGAGGATTTTTGGTTTAAATGCATGATTTGTTTATGCATTTGGATTTATGGCGTTGATTTCAGGAATAAATATGTATTTAGTGTTCGATTTAAGTTCGAAAACTTCACTCGAAACCTTAGAACGAAAATTTAAACAATTATGTTTGGAAACTTAGAATTTTGATATTTAAATGTTAATTGGTAATTTGTTAAAGCTTATTAAATGATTTGTATTTAAAAACTACGCATTGAACTGCGTTATCGAACTGTGGAAGCCTTCTAAAATCATCTGGAAGAGTGATTGAATGAAATTTGGATTTGGCATGGACATATGATAATTTTGATTATGGAATTTCGAACAAATGTATTGAATTAAGTTAATCGGTAAGAAAATCGGATCTAGAACTGTTGTACAGTTAGATAATGTTCTCCGACATGCCGTAGAACATTATGGTAGTAATCGAGAATAAGTTATCGAACCTTTGGACTATCGAACCATCGAATTGATAAATATACTATCAAACTATCGACCTTTGATCGTGTGGATTGAATATAATTTATCCTTGATTATTCGTCCATCGACTTATAGAGTATACTAGATAGGTCTCTAGAATATCGATCTAGAATTTCTGAAGAATAAATAAGATCTAGCACTATTTTATGGCAATTGTGATCATGAGTAAGTGTGTTGTATGAGAATTTGTGATTTTTGGATAGTTGTGTGTATGTACTGATTATGTTATACAAGTTTATATTTCAGTTTTGCCTAATTTTAAGGGAGATTCTACCCATTTATTTTTCAAAACTTTAAGTTTTGATTTGGGCTTCTATTCCTATTTTTGTAATGACAGAATTATCTGAGAATAAAAAAAAATTCGTTCCGTCGCAGATATAACAAATATCATAAGATTTTACCAATACAAGGTGATGATCCATCAGAATCCGATCTTACAAGAAAATAAAAAGAGATTCTCTGATCCGAATATCAGCGTGAACGACCTGAAAATCGAATAACAATAAATAAATTGGATTTCACTGAATCCGGATATCGTAAAATTTGACACATGGATTCCATCGAATATAACTCGTAGATTCAACCGAATCCTAAACTCATGAGGTATCAATAATGACGAAATATCACAATGAATCTTCTTGGACCTTATTCTGCCACTGTGAACCAAAGGCTTTGTATTTATGCCCCTAATGTTGGATAAGTGTAACGAGATTATCCATGGTATCTTTACTACCCATACAGTCCTCTCAAATATTGTACCTATAGCATGCTATACCAACCGTAATACCCGTCGCCAAATGATACCCCTGATATCATCTCCTACGATGGTCACATAGCTATAAGTATCCCTCCATAATAAGCAATGTATCTTATTATCTCCGTAATATAAGTATCAGATAAGTGTAGACTACGTTAAAGTATCGTAACCTCCCATTCGACTAGATACATTGATATTTTCATAAGCTTTTCTTAACCTTAATTGTAGGAAGCCAAAAACGCAGTTACTCACACAATCAAGTATAATACAAAGAAGGCTTTACAATTTTAATGGAAGAATTATCTTTCGGTACTAATAAAAATCATACACACACCATTCAAAGATGATGCAAATAACATCATTATATGGTGAAAAGCAATGGTACTAAGGATTGTTGAAATATTCGATTGAATGTCCTAATATTTTATTAAATTATTTCTAACTCATTCGAGATCTCAATATTATCTCTAAGGCTACAATTTTTTTTTAATTTTTTTGTTATTGAACTAACTCACAATTCTCATCTCAGTTAACTATCTCAATTAATTCTACAACAATCCCATCGAAATAATAATTACCGATAACCTTATTTATATTTATATATACACACACCACAACACACACCATACACGTCTACTTATATACATACAATATACATATATATATATATATA
>JAOVVI020001794.1:11648-22961 GCA_028571085.2 Nepenthes alata
ATTGCTTTCACACATATACTCCTACACATACACACACGTACATGCTATACATACACATATACGTTGTACACCCACATACACGCCCCTCACTATACGGCACTGTTCACCTCCATTTCTAGGATACAATGCACATGATTTTTTCGCCATTCACTAGTTTCTTATCAAATTAAACTAACCAATACACAAATCAAGGATTATATACCGTCAATGTACTAAAAGTTTAAGTCTTAAGCCTTAATTTTAACAGGTAGTCCATTTTGAATCTCCATTGAGCCTAAGGCTCTATTTTTGCCCCAATTTTCATTTAACAAAATTTTCCAAAATCAAATCATGAAAATAAAATTTCAACTCACAGGATTTAATCAGTAGATTTATAAATTTTAGACACTAATTATTTTGGCCCAGAATTACATTGATTCTTTAGAAACCCACGGCATCAACTGAATGCCTGTTTTCTCGATTTCTTCATCAATGGCCCAATTCAATTGAAATCCTCTAAAATTCTTCCATATTCAACTAAATCACACACAATTTCATCACACAAATAATGAATCGATATTAATAGGAATAAGGAATGTCATGAATAACTTGCAAAGAACTCAAATTAACTTGCCTCAATTTTGTATTCTTCTTCTGGCAATGACAGTAGCGACACAAATCGACGACAGCGACAACACCAACCAACGACGGCAACTTCGGCCTGGATCCACAATGGTGATTAGCAAAAGTAATGGCGAGGAACAACGTCGACGGCATCAGCTGCACGGATAGGGTTTTAGGCCAGCAACCATTTCTTTCATTGCGCGCCCTCCCCCTTCTTAAATAGTGAAAGGTCACCTTTTGGGGTTCAATTATCAGCTTCCTTCTTTCCTTTTCTCTCTCCACAACCCTCGCGTGCTCTTTTCCCTTTCTCTCATCTCCTTTATTTTTATAAAATAATAAATTCAAAAATATTTGAGATATTACAGCACAAATTCTACACAATCGACTATCTACTCTGCAAAGCTTGGTGCCTACTCTGTAAAGTCATCTATCAGTTTTGCCAGATCGTCCCCTCTAAACTGGTGCCCTCAATCGGCCTCTCCGGCTGGCCTCATCCCAACTTAGCCACATTGGTTTGGTTGCTCCTGGTCGATCTCCTCTTAGTTAGCCGGCCTCCCTGGCCAGCTTATTCTCTTGGCTGGCTGGCCTTCTGCAGGCTAACCTCCTTGCTTCCTGGCCATCATCAGCCTCGGCCCAATTCGCAGCACTCCTGCGGCTACTTTGGTCTTTTGTCGCGCACGCGAAGCGCACGGGAGCACTCCGAACTTTACATAAACTTTTGTGTAATCTTCTGATAACTTTTCATTTATTAAGTTACTCACAAAGGAGTGATCAAAACCAAATACATACCCGGTGCTATTGTTTACTGCACCTTGATTGCTAGTTTGAGCCAAGCGGCACAAACGGATGAAACCAGCTGCATTGCATCACAAATGAAAAATGACAAGTTTTTCCGTGGTATTGGGGGCTAAAATTGCACTGATTTGAGATTTTATAAGAAAAATAAGTAGATTAAGGCTATGAATTGTTGAAGGAAACGGAGACAGCTACCGTACCTTAATGATCATTTTAAGGGGGGAGGAAAAGAAGATATTTAAAGCGGTTCCGAAGAGTATTGAGAAGGATGCTAAGGATTTGTTACTAATTATGGATCTCTGATTCATGCATACTGCTTGGTTTGAGAAATCTGCCAAGCCATGAGAATTTCCAGTAAAATGAGCTCAGCCACAAGAGCTCTTCCCAACACTGTATGTAGAACACGTTGATAGGCTCCTTTGTAAGAACAGGAAAATAGACATTGCTCTCTCTGTGTTGGATGATATGAATTTGCTGGGTTCAATTGACTAACACTTTCATGCAAAGTCAAAAAAAAATCTCTATAATTATCCAAATATTTGAGAAGGTAAGATAATAATATACATGTGCAAATAACAATGATATAGCAAGGGATACAAATTCTTACATGAAAAAGCCTTCTGATAATAAAGAAAAAAACTATGAGACTTTTGTTGGGATATGAGTTATTCCCATATAAGCTCATAAGATTGGTAGGATGACAGGTTTAGTCGAATATGCATGTGTGCAATATTGAGGGGGAGTATTGTTGTGAAAATAATTGGCCGGAGTGAAGAAAATGCCAAAGTGAAAAATGCCGGAGTGAATAAAATGCCAGAGTGACACTTGGCCGAAGTGAACAAAATGCCGAAGTGAAAAATGTTGGAATAGTTACACTTAGGCCGGAGTAGTGAATTGCCGAAGTGGTTATACTTAAGCCGGAGTGGTTACATTTAAGCTGGAGTGGTGATTTTTCGGAGTGAAACAATTGGCCGGAGTGAAGTATTTGGACGGAGTGAAGTATTGGACGGAGTGGTGACAATAACAGGAGTGGTACCACCAAGTCGGAGTAATAAGGCCAATTCGATCCATATTGATGCAAAGACAGGCCGAGTGCTACTTGTTTGGAAAGTTGATCATCTGCAAAATTTAGTGCAGGCAGGTAACCTTGTAGAGTAGGTAGTTGACTTTTTAAAACTGATAGCTGACTTTATAGAACAGGTCAATTGCAAAGTTTAGAGCAAGAATGTGACTTTTATAGAGTAGGTGGCAGGCTTTACAGTGCACGCGACTGTCTTACAGAGTAAACGCTGCCCGGTGCATTTGTATATATATGTTCATAGTTGAGATTTGATAAGTATGTGAGGAAGAATTAGAAAATATAAGGAGTCGTCATTTTACTATTGTATTCTATTATCTATTTTTCAAGTGTTTTTGTAATCAAGGGTTTTTGTAATCAAATTTTGCATAATAAAATTTTTATGGATTAAGTGTCCTATAATTTTCTTCCTCCTATTTAGAAGAGAGTTTCGATGTAAAATTTGTATATTGTTCTTCCCTCTCTCTATTATGTGTATGATTATTGTTACCGACTTTTCTTCTCAATTCTACATTTTTTCCTCTCATTGAACCGTGTGCAAGTCGCTTGAGTTGCCATTCAGGCCGTTATTTAGTAGCTATATCATAGAATTGTCCAAGAAGAGTTTTGTTCCAATGAAATGTCGTGCAAACATCTCCCGTGCAGTGATCGAAGTTAGAAAATAGTATATCTGTATGATGGATATAGGACTTACAATAAAAAGCTTTTGAGTTGATGGACAGGATTGTTGAGTTTGATCACTCCCTTGTGGGTAACCAAATAAACTGGTTCGTCATCGGAGGATTTGTGAAGAACAAATTTGGAGAACTGTTTCTGGTCAACGGGACGTTAACCGGATGAGAATAGTGAACGGTCAATGGAGATTGACTGGCGGACAGTCAGCTGGATTCGGTCAACAGGAGGTTGACCGTCTAATGCTACAAGAGTGCTGCAGGATGGCGGACGGGTAGCAAGAAGACGGTCAACAAGGGGAGTTTACCGGAAGGCGGGAAACGGTCAAGTTATCCATATAGCTGGAAGGCGGAGAACGGTCAAGTTCTCCGGAAGCAGCAGGAAACGGTCAACGTAAAGTTGACCGGCTGAGCGATTGAGCCTCTGAAGACTATGGAAAGTGGCAGCTGGCAGAGGACAGATGTCTTTCCAAGATTGATCGATAAGTGGGCAGTTGGGCTGCAGAGTACGCGTCTGCACAGTGCAGAGCATGCGCCGTCTGCTAGGCATGGGCCTACAGGAAGCTTGGAACTGGTGATGATGTGACGCCTATTATCTGACAGATGACCAGCTCGACAGATGAGATTAGGTGGAGTCATGACGTCTATATATATGAGTACCAGGAGCTTCTGGAGTTATGGTCAAGCGTGGGGAGAAAGTCCCGGCAGGCCCGGAGAGGTGCCCAGAGTGGTGACCGGCTGGTGCGGAGACAACACCAGGGGCGCTGTGCGTCGGCCGCCTTGTGCGGGGGTGAAACGGCGGGTTGCCGTTTCACCAACACTTGTAAAATGAGAGAGAGCAGAGAGCACCACAGTGAGGAGAGAAAGAGTGGAAGAATGAGAAGCAGTGAGTGAAACACAAAGGGTGAGGCTTTGTATTCTCTTGCTCTGTTCTTCGTTTTCACCTCTAGGGCTTGTGTAGTCAGGGTGGTTGTTGTACTCTGTCTCTGGGTTTGTGTAACCATTTTACATAGTAGATTTATTGGTGAACTATGTGTCCCGTGGTTTTTCCTCTTCGGTTTCGGAAGGGATTTCCACGTAAAAAAATACCGTGCATTACTTGTTCGTTGTTCCTACTAAATGGTGGTTGTCGATAACGGGGGGTTTGGGTTTTCGGCTGCTGACGGATCTGGTGGATCCGGGTCTTCCGACCCCAACAAGTGGTATCAGAGATGGCTGAGATCGGCCAAGGCCCGGCAAGGGCTACTTGCGGAGGGTGCTGACCGGAGAGGACTGCCTGCGGAGGTGCTGATCTACTGTCAGAGTAGAGTGAAGCATCACAAGGGGAAGCCGCGGAGTGTAGTGCCGCAGAAGTGGAGCCGCCGAGGTCTGTGGCGATCGAAGTGGTATCCGAGAACGTGGCCCAAAGTTTGAATAGTAAGGGTTGAGTAAGTCACGATCTCGGTACCAGTGCATCTAGTGTCATCGTGGAGGAGTTTGTCATTTAGTGTGGAGCTGGATGGAACTAAAAAATCACGGCAGAGTCAGCAGGGTCAAGGATGGAGCTGTGCGGAGCCAAGGGCGGAGCTGTGTAGGGCCAAGGGTGTAGCCAGCAGGGCCAACGGCGGAGGGCGATGCTGAGCAGGACCAACGGCGGAACCAGCAGGGCCAATGGCAGGGCCAGCAGGGTCAACGGCGGAGCTGAGGTGGCGAAGGCAAGGTAGAATGATTCGACCGCGGGGAAGAAACTGAAGGGGAGTTGGAGTACTCCAAGTTCAGTAGAGCGGAAGAAGGCATCATTCTGCAGAGGCCAACGCCGGATTTTCAGTTGAGGGGAAGCTGCCGGAAGGCAGGCGATGACGGTCGCCGGTTAAAGGGCAAAGGTGTTCCCCACAAGGTCGTGAGGGAAAATTTGTTGGGTCTGATCACTCCCTTGTGGGCAAGTTACAGAGTTAGTGGGTAAGTTGCAGAATTAGTGGGCAAGTTGCAAAGTTAGTGGCCAAGTTGCAGAGTTAATGGGCAGGTTACAGAGTTAGTGGACAAAGTTATGGGTGGCCAGACTGCGGCACCGGGCTGGTGTGGAGACAACACCAAGGGCGCTCTGCACTGGCCGCTGTGTGCGGGGATGAAACGGCGGTGGCCGTTTCACCAACACTTGTCAAATAAGAGAGCAGAGAGCACCACATTGAGGAGAGAAAGAGTGGAAGATTGAGAGAGCAGTGAGTGAAATACAAAGTGTGAGGTCTTTGTATTCTCATACTCTGTTCTTCGTTTTCGCCTCTAGGGCTTGTATAGTAAGGGTGGTTGCTGTACTTTGTCTCTAGGTTTATGTAACCATTTTATATAGTGGATTTATCGGTGAACTATGTGTCCCGTAATTTTTTCTCTTCGGTTTGGGAAGGGGTTTCCACGTAAAAAAAATGTTGTACATCTCATGTTCCTTATTCCTACTAAATGGTGGCTGTCGATGACGGGGGGGATCAAATTTTCTACTGCTGCCGGATCTGGTGGATCCTGGTCTTCCGACCCCAATAGCAACCTCATGCAAACGCCTTTGTTACGGGCCTCCGTCCATCCACCACTATGACTACACCACCGGGACAGCAGACCACTCGGAAGAGCTCCCGACAGCACCGGGTTCCACCTAAATTTCAGGATTTTATTTAAATACTCTTACTGTTATTTTCTTTTTCTTACTATTAGTTACATACATATACAGTTAGCTTTTTATTAGTGGTTTGTTAAGCATATCTTCAGTTAGTATCTTTCTTTTCTTTATTTTGCTCTACTGTTACAGGAGGTTAGCTGCTCTTTAAAGCTTCATTGTACATGTGCTGTCGAAATATACTGATGAATTACATACTCTGACTCTCTCGCCCTCTTTCTACTCCTCTCGATTCTCCCTCTAATCTTCCTGCTCTCCTCTTTTCTCTCTGTCAGACTCCCCTCTTTGTTTCCCCATCTACCTTCCCTCCTTCTTCGTGCAACTCAAGCCCGAGTGCCTGCAACATTTTGGTGCTTTCATTGAAACCTATGCTAGAAGGAAAAGCGACTAGGTACAAAGCCTTGGAATACGCCATCGCCGACCTTTCGAAGGAGGTCCAGGAGATTACGGGAACAGTACACCAACAAGCCAAGGGACTCGCGACCAGTTCCTCCACTACCGCACAGATACAGCAATCCCTAACTGAGATTTTTACACTCCTTACCGAGACTCGAGCAGAAATCCCAGCCCACCGTAAATCCACCACTACTTCCGACACCCCCATCTTTCATTGCTTCTCCATCAGTCATGAATTCTCAACCAGCTCAGACCCTACCGCTCTTAACCCATGCCCCACCGGAGTACTTGCCTCCTTCCTCTCTACGCTTGCCCAAGCTCGAGATTTCCATCTTCTCAGGCGACAATGTTGTGGGATGGTTATTTCAAATTGAGTGGTTTTTCGCCTATCACATGACTCATCTAGAGCAGAAGCTGACTATTGCGGCATTCTATATAGCCGGCAACGCCCTCCAATGGTATCAGTGGATGCATGCTACCATGCAGCTCTCAACCTAGGGGCTCTTTGCCAGAGCCCTGAAGTTGCGTTTTGGACCATCTTCCTACTTGAATAAAGAAGCAATGCCGTATAAATTTCGTCAACACAGTACAGTCTCTGCCTATATGGCCAAGTTTGAGTCTCTGTCCACACGAATGCCAGATCTCACTTCATCTAACTTATTAAACTGTTTTATACTGGCCTTTGAAATGATATTTGTCGAGAGCTATTGTTGTTGAAACCCACAACGCTGTCTGATGCCATTGGCATGGCCAAACCGGTGGAAGAAAAATTGGATACAGGAAAACCCCAATTCTCTCGTTCTATGGTTCCTAAACAACCTGCCACCCCTATGTCTTCCTTACCAAAAGGCTCTTCCTCTGCCTCCAACCACCCACCTCAATTACCCCAAAAAAACTATCCGCCGTTGAAATGACCGCACGCCGTGTGCGTGGATTGTGCTTTAATTGTGATGAGAGGTTTACACCATGCCATAGATGTAAGCCCCCTCAATTCCTCTGTATGATTACAGAAGAGGAGGTTTCGGGTCAGTCTTCAAAGCAGCTTTTAGAGAGTGTTATATACGAGTCCAAACCTTTACCTGACTCTTCCCAGGAGCTAGACCCCCTGACTTTAGCTGCCGATAATCCTCCATCCATTCTCTCCATGCGTTGGAAGGCCATTCGACCCCTTCCACCTTGCGCTTGCAACGAATCATCTCCGGGCAATCGGTAGTCATTTTGATGGACAGTAGCTCTACTCATAATTTCCTACAAACTAGGCTGGCTAAACATTTGGGATTGTCCATTGAACCCTCTCACCATTTCAATGTGATGGTGGAAAATGACGATTCCTTACGTTGTGAAGGGTTGTGTTCCAATGTTACAGTTACTTTGAACTGCTCAAAGTTTTAGGTGGATCTTTATTTACTACCCATATATGGGGCTGACAGTGTATTTGGAGTGCAGTGGTTGGCTTCCATTAGTCCAGTCATTTTTTTATTACAAAGCTCTTTGGATGCGATTTGAGCAGGCCGGTGCACCGATCACCCTACATGGTCTTCCTACCGCAGCCTTGTCTACCATGTCATTAAGCAGTTACGGCGAAGTGCTATCACAGCCTCCGCATCCACCTATTTTCAAATGACTATTTCCCCTGTGGTGGCAGCACCTCCAGTAGGCCTTCTATCAAATTCGTCATTCCAGTCCCTGCATCAAGAGATCGATTCAACTCTCCTTGTTGCTTTATGAACCATACTTAATTCCTTTGTTAATGTGTTTGCTATCCCACATGGTCGACATGTGCAACGATCCACCGACCACTGCTTTCCACTAAAACCTAACACAGCACCCGTGAATGTGAAGCCTTATCGATACCCACATTTTCAGAAAAGCTCATTTGCGACATGCTGGATGATGGTATAATTTGCCCAAGCACCGGCTCGTTTTCTTCTCTAATGTTGCTTGTCAAGAAAAAAGACGACAGTTGGCGATTCTATGTGGACTATCGTGCACTCAATACTATTACCATCAATGACAGGTTTCCCATACTAACTGTAAACGAGCTGTTAGATGAGCTATATGGCGCCCGCCTTTTTTCTAAGCTAGATTTGCACATGGCTTATCATCAAATGCGAGTTCACTCAGAGGACATCCACAAGATAGCCTTCCGAACTCACGACGGCCACTATGAGTTGTTGGTGATGCCTTTTGGATTATCTAATACTCCATCCATCTTTCAATCCAAAATGAACAATATTTTCCGGCCGGTACTCGGGAAATTTGTATTGGTATTTTTTGACAACATCTTGGTGTATAGTCCATCGTGAGAACAACACCTTAACCATCTTACACGCGTACTCTAGCTTCTGCGCGATCACGCTTTTTATGCCAAACTATCAAAATGTGAATTCGGGCGCTCTACTATTCCTATCTAGGTCATGTGGTTTCCATGAAAGGGGTAGCCGTCGATCCCTCCAAAATCGAGGTTCTTCAGCGCTGGCCTAGACCCTCCACTATCAACCAATTGCATGGTTTCCTTGGGCTAGCTGGATATTATAGGCGGTTCGTCGTCCGGTATGCATAGATTTCAGCGCCCCTCACCTAGTTACCCCGCAAGAATGCCTTTCTTTGGTCATCAGATGCGAACTCAGCTTTTGATGCTCTCAAATCTGCCCTCACCTCCACTCCCATATTGGCTTTGCCCGATTCCACACAGCCATTTGCCATTCAGACTGACGCTTCTGGAAAATGGTGTTGGCGATGTGTTGACACAAGCAGGACACCCGATTGCCCAAAGCTACAGTCCTCTTCCACTGATGTGCGGGAATTGTTCGCCATAGTTGAAACAGTTAAAAAATGGCGACAATACCTCCTCGGTGCCAAATTTTTTATTTACACAGACCATCAACCCTTAAAGGTTTTATTGAATCAACCAATTCACACACCGTAGCAACAGCGTCGGATCACAAAGTTGATGGGATTCAACTTCAAAATTCTTTACCGGCCTCGACTCAAAAATACTCCAGCTGATGCATTATCCAGATTACAGGAAGGAGTTTGCCACGCCCTTCAGGCTGTCTCCAAACCTGTAATGGCTTTATTAATTGCTCTTTGTTCCTTCTATAAGCGCCATCCAGCTTTTGCCAAATTTCTCACGTCCATCCAGGCGAGCATGAGCATTACTCAGTCCGCGATGGCTTAGTTTTCTAGAAAGACTGTAATCTGGTTCCAACAGACTCGGCCCTCCAAGACCTCATCCTGCAAAAATACCACAATTCCCTTCTTGGGGGCCACTCTAGAGCCCAACGAACTTTTACAAGGATAGCCGCCACATTTTATTAGCCCAACATGTGCCGTGATATTCGTGACTATGTTTCCTACTGCCCTGCCTACCAACAAGTCAAGCCGGTTAACAATGCTCCTTAAGGCTTGCTTCAACCACTACCTATTCCTGGTAAGATCTGGGACTCCATTTCGATGGATTTCATCACTCACCACCCTCCTTCTCACGGCAAGATAGCCATCGTGGTGGTGGTGATCCATCTATCCAAGTATGCCCATTTTTCTGCCATGCGCTCTCACTTTACTGCTATTGAGCTCGCAGCCATCTTTATGCAGAACATCTGTCACCTACATGGTTTTCCAACAGATATTGTATCCGATAGAGATCCCATTTTTATGAGCAAGTTTTGGCAGGAACTCTTTAAATCCCAAAGAACTGTATTGTCCACGAGTAGCTCCTATCATCCCCAGACTGACGATCAAACGAAAGTGGTTAATCGCTACTTGGAGGATTATTTACGATGCTTTGCTGTAGATTATCCTGCTGAGTGGGTTACGATTCTGCCCTAGGCCGAGTGGAGCTATAATACAGTATGACATTCCTCCATCAAAATGAGTCCTTTTGAAGTTGTCTATGGCCGACCACCACCCTCAACCGATTATGTTTCGGGCATATCATCGGTAGCTGCTATTGATGAATTATTGAAGGATCGCTCCTCCATTTTGGCCTTCCTAAAATCCAATCTTTACCGCGCTTAGCTTCATATGCAACATCAGACTGCCGCACACCAACTTGATAAGGAATTTCAAGTGGGGGACTGGGTCTACGTTAAGCTTCAACTCTACCGGCAAACCACGATAGCTCATTGATCATCCAATAAATTAGCAAAGCATTTCTATGGACCTTTTTGTATAGTGGAACACATCGGTTCGGTGGCTTACCGACTGCAGTTGCCAGCTTACTCCAAAATCCATGATGTGTTCCACATTTCTCTACTCAAACAATGCCATGGTGATCCAACTACACATCTCCAGAAGCTGCCTACCGAAGCAAGGGGCTCCCAACCACTCCTCTTTCCAGCTAACATTCTTGGCTTCCGAAAAGTTTTACATCAGGGAAAATTTACTCCCCAACTCCTCATACAGTGGGACAAGCAGCCTGCTTGGATGCCACTTGGGAACTCGCAACAGACTTTTGCCGTGCTTTTCCTTCCTTCGACCTTGAGGACAAGATCCTTTTTTATGATGCAGGAAACGTTATGGGCCTCCTTCCATCCACCACTACGACTACACCATCGGGACAGCAGACCACTCAGAAGAGCTCTCGACAGCACCGGGCTCCACCTAAATTTTAGGATTTTATTTAAATACTATTGTTGTTATTTTTTTTCCTTGTTGTTAGTTACATATAGATGCAGTTAGCATCTTTCTTTTTTTTCTTTACTTTATTTTGCTCTGCTGTTACAGGAGGTTAGCTGCTCTTTAAAGCTTCACTGTACATGTGTTGACGAAATATACTGATGAATTACATACTCTGACTCTCTCACCCTCTTTCTACTCCTCTCAATTCTCCCTCTAATCTCCCTGCTCTCCTCTTTTCTCTCTGTCAGACTCCCCTCTCTATTTCCCCATCTGCCTTCCCTCCTTCTTCGTGCATGTCAAGCCCGAGTGCCTGCAACAGCCTTTCTGAACATAAATCGTATATTAAACGTGCATCAACTCTATATTGTGCATTGAGAAATAATTATAGGGTAAGATAGAACGTTTCAGGAGTCAATAAGCAAATATCACGTTAAGAAACCGATATACTTGGGAGCTTGGATGAAAGCCCATGAATAATTTTATGCCATAATAGTTAGAGATTT
>JAOVVI020001795.1:8908-22957 GCA_028571085.2 Nepenthes alata
ATATATATATATATATATATATATATAGAGAGAGAGAGAGAGAGAGAGAGAGAACAGAGCTGCAAAGGGAAGAGCTGAAAGAAAAAAGTAGACTTCTCCTCAAATTTGTTTGTCTTTTTGAAAGCATGCAGCCGTAAGAAACAAGGTATTTGTACTCTGTTCACATTTTCAAGAGAGAGATAAGTTGGTTATTTTACTGTCATATCTACTTATTCTGTCATAGGTAGTTATTTTGAGTATTTTGTTAACGTCAATTTTATCAATTTTTAGTTGGGGATTGTTAGTCTTAAGTTTTTATATTGTCTTGTTTTTAAATTATTGTCATGGCATGTTAGATATTTTCATTTTTAGGATGTGTTATTTAGGGGGGCGGGAGAGTTTGAGTTAATTTTATTTTAATCTAAAACAAGAACTTAGATTATTCATATTAGTACTTAATTAAAAATTCTGTATGGCTAAGCCATTTTAGTCACATAAAATTTAATCTGCATTAGTTTAGATTTAGTTTACATTTAAGTTGTTTTTAAACTAAATATAATTTAGTTGAAGCCTAGGTTTGTTAAGTTTAAAATATTCTGCCTTCAAATTTTAATTTTAAAATTTAATTTATCTCATTTTCAAACATATTTATTGTTTATTCGGCCAGCCTGATGTTATATTGATACTAGAGCATTTAAATATGTTATAGGAATCAATATTTTACTAATTATCCAACTCCTTTGACAGATACCAAATTTTAATTAATGTTGTTTTATTTGTTACTCAATCCAGAGTATTGGCTCTGCTACCTTACAGATTTTCAATTTTAGTCAATTAAATTTTTAACTCTTTCACACTTTACCTACAGTTGACATTGTGCCCTCATATGGATATTTATTTCTCTGCAATCTAACTTTTTGTATTTCTTGAACTTTTAATATATTTATATATATATATAATACAATATCTATAATATAAATAAAATATAAAATATATGATATAATATAATAGAAATATTTTATTAGAGTAAAATTTGAAAAAAAAACAATTCCTCTCCCTATAGAACGATACCCAACTTTTGGAAAAACTACACTAAACCTCGTGTACTTGTGAGGTTAAAAAAATCATACCTAAGGTTTAGTCAAGTTTTTGGCTCTGTTGCAGGGAAGGGCAATGGTTTCATTTCAACTATTGCTCCAAAAAATATACATATAAAAAAAATCATAAAATTTTAAAAATTATTTTAAAAAAAAGATTTTATACCATAAGAAATAAGGATGGCAGAAAAAGGTAATATTAATACTGATCTCCCAAGGATACATGAAAATGAATATCAAACATAACATGACTATTTGCATCTAGCCAAGCATAGTACTACATATTGTATTATGATATCATTACATCAACAGAACATCAACCTCAAGCTAGAGATGATTCAATTGTTACCCTAATTTCATGGGATGAACTTAGAGAATCTCTATCAGCATATAAAAGGCTTTGAAGCACTTTGTGGAGCCTTTGTAGACCATTTGTAATCTGAGGACACAATACGTCTGAAATTGTTCCCATTTTCCCTTAAATATAAAGCTAAAATGTGGCCAAATTCTCTTAAACCAAGATCGATTTCCACTTGGCTGGAAATGAAAAAAGAATTTTCGAAGAAATATTTTCCCATACATCGGAATAGAGCTTTACAAAGACAAATCACAACTTTTTCTCAAAAGTCCAATGAAATATTTTATCAATGTTGGGAAAGATACAAGATCTGCTCAATACTTGCCCACATCATGAATTCAAGACATGGTGTATTATTAGTTTTTTTCTATGAATCTTTAACTACTCAAATACTGTCATTTTGTTGAAATGATGTGTAATGAGGAATTCTATAATAAAGACTCCAACAAAGCCTATGAATATTTTGAGAGTCTGGCTGAAAATACTAAGACCTGGGATTCAACTTGCCTACCAAATTGTGAACCTAAAACTTATAACGATGACAATAAACTCTATGTCGGGTTAGGACCAATTGAGGTTGATAAAGAAGTCCAAGTTGGACATAAAAAGACATTGCTAGAAGAAAATATTGTGACTGAACCTAGTGATGATTCTTAGGAACAAAAGAAGTGAGGGACTATATGCCAAAAGCACCATTTCCTCATTGGTTTAATAAGCCTAAGAATGAAATTTTAAACCCCAAAATTTCTGAGGCTTTTAAGCAAGTCAAGATTAATATTCCTATCTTTGATGATATTAAATAGATTCCTTTATATGCTAATTTCTTAAAGGACTTATGCATAGTGAAGAGAAGATTAAATATCAAGGAAAGGACTTTCTTAATGGAACAGGTGGGTTTTATCCTATAATTTAAAACACCACCCAATTATAAAGATACAAGAAATCCTACAATTTCTTGTATTATTGGGAATCATCGAGTTGAGCAAGCATTGCTTGATTTAGTGGCTAATGTTAACCTATTATCATTCGGAAGAACTCAAACCCACAAAAATTATACTCCAATTGGCTGAAAGATCTGTTAAAAGTATGTTAGACATCTTAATCCAAGTAGACAGTTCTACTTTCCAATGGACTTAATAGTGCTACAGTATTAACCTATCGTAAGCCTAGTGCTCATATATAAGTTATACTCTGGAAACCGTTTCTTGCATCTTCTAATGCATTGATTAATTGTAGAAATGGTATTATGAAACTATCTTTTAAAAATATAACTATTTAGATGAAGGCTTTTAATGTAAAACAGCCAATTGAACACGATGACATAAGGGACATTGATCTTATTGATAAGCTGGTCCTAGGACATATTGAGAAAGATTTATTAGAATTATCCTTAAGTCATAACTTAATAGGAATAACTGATAATAATTATGAAGATGAGAAAGAATGTGATAAGACAACTATACTTGGACTAAATCAATATTAACAATGGGCCACTAGCCCCCGTTTTTCGCGTCATTAGAGCCTTTAACTATCAAGTTAGAGTTGTCATCAGCAAAAGCACCAAAACCTAAGCAAAAGCCTTTACTAAAATCATTGAAATATGCATTTTTAGGTGAGGATGAAACATATATGATTGTAATTTCATCTACCTTAACTACTAACCAAAAGAGTTAGTTGCTAAAGGTGCTTTTCAAATAGAGAAGTGAAGTAGGTCGGACTACAGCAGATCTCCAAGGCATTAGTCCACTGGTTTGCACATACCAAATTCATCTTGAAGAAAATGTTAAACAAGTACAGCAAATGCAACAAAAATTAAATCTTAATATGAAGGAGATTGTAAAGATAAAAGTGTTAAAATTGCTTGATGCAGGAATTATTTACCGTATCTCTAACTCAAAATGGGTTAGTCCAACTCAAGTTGTCCCAAAAAAGCCTGGAGTTACAGTGGTAATAAATGAAAAAAAAATGGATTTGTGCCAACTAGGATTTACACTGGATGGCGCAAGCGTATTGATTATCGAAAGCTAAATGCCGTAACTAGGAAGGACCGTTTTCCACTCCCATTCATTGATCAAGTCGTAGAAAGAGTGGTAGGGAGAGCTTTTTATTGCCTTCTCAATGGATATTCAAATTACAATTAGATACAATAACCCCTGATGATCAAAAGAAAAAGAAAAACACGTTTAATTGTCCCTTTAGTACGTTTGCTTATAAAAGAATGCCATTTGGGCTATGTAATGTTCCGATCACATTTCAAAGATGTATGATGAGTATATTTAGTGACATTGTTGAGCAGTTTCTCGATAGTTTCAATATATGGAAATACCTTCAAAATGTGTCAGAAATGCTTAGAAAAAGATTTGGAGCGGTGTGAAGAGAATAATCTTGTTCTGAATTGGGAAAAAGGTCAATTTATGGTTACTTAAGGTGTAGTTTCGAGACATATTGTCTCTTCCAAAGGAATAGAAGTTGATAATGATAAAGTTGAATTAATAAAAAAACTCCTTACCCCAAAAATAATCAAAAAAACATGGTCATTTTTAGGACATGTAGGATTTTACAAGCATTTTATTCAATCTTTCAATACAATTGTTCAACCCTTTTGCCATCTGCTATAGCAAAATGTCCCTTTTGAGCGGACATTCGAATGTTAAAGTTCTTTTGATAAGCTTAAGAAATTGTTGTCTACTGCACACACCATGTAGCCACTTGATAGGTTACTGCCTTTCGAACTTATGTGCAATGCTAGTGATTATGCAATAGGGGTCATGTTAGGCCAAAGAAAGGATAAAAGACGCCATGTCTTATATTATGCAAGCAAGACCCAAACTAAGGTAAAAATTAATTACACTAGTACTGAAAATGAGCTTCTTACTGTAATTTTTGCAGTAGATAAGTTTTGATCATATTTGATTGGCTCAATTGTTATAATCTAGACTGATCAGATAACTTTAGAGTACTTGAAAAATGAGAAGGACACAAAAACAAGACTAATCAGATCGGTCCTTCTTCTCTAGGAATTTCATTTAGAAATTCGGGATAAGAAGAGAGTAGAAAATGTTGTAACTAATCATTTATCTAGACTTATTCCTGATGAACAGATGGATGATTGCACCATAAATGAGATCTTTCTTGATGAACACTTGGTCCGCCAGACTTCTTTTGAGCAAAGTCAGTTGCCTGGTAAGTAGATATTACAAACTACTAAGCCACGGGCAAAATTTTGAATAATTGGAAACATGCAAATAGGTAAATTTTTTTCCCAAATGTAAGAACATACTTTAGGGACAAACCATACTTACTCGGGTATCATTCAAAGCATATTGTACGATGTATTCCAAATGATAAAATTCAAAATGTTGTCTATTGTCATTATGCAAAATGTGGTCAATTTTCTTCAATAAAAGCTACTACAAAGATTTTATAATGTGGCTTTTATTGGCCCACCATATTTCGAGATGTTCACTTACACTACACTACTTGTGATCAGTGTCAAAGGTTAGGAAGTCTCACAAGGAAAAACATGATGTTGCATTTCCCTATTTTTATCTTAGAAATTTTTGATTGCTAGTGAATTGATTTTATGGGACCTTTTCCTATATCTTTAGGATACAAGTACATTTTATTGGTAGTAAACTATGTGTTCAAATGGGTCAAGGACATTGCTATATGTAACAATGATCACCAAACAATTATAAAATTTCTTAAAGATAGTATTTTAGCTACGTTTGGCATGCCACTTACTATCATTAGTGATCGGGTAAAGCATTTTTGTAATGAGTTGTTTATAACTTTAATGAAAAAAAATGGCATTGTATATAAAATAACCACCTTATCATCCTCAAACCTACAGACAGAATTGGCCAATAGGGAGATTAAATGAATTCTAAAAAAAGATTGTTAATCATAATAGAAAAGATTGGTCTTTAAAACGAACTGATCCATAATGGACTTATCGTACAGTTTATAAGATAATTTTAGAAATATCATCCTACGGACTAGTCTACAAAAAGCCATACCATCCCCCGTTAGAAATAGAACATAAAGCCTACTGGGCCATTCAGCAATTCAATGAAAATATTGATGATGTGAAGATTCACAAAAAATTGCAGTTATATGAGCTCAAGGAGCTCAAAAATGCCAAAATAGCTAAATCTAAGATGAAAAATTTTCACAACAAACACATAATTAGCAAGACATTTCATCTTGGACAGAAAGTATTAATGTGCAGCTCAAGCTTGCATTTATTCCTAGGAAAGCTAAAGTCCCGATGGATAGGACTTTACACTATTACAGCTATTTCAGAGCACGATATTATCGAAATTGAAAATCCTAATAATGGAAATCACTTTAAAGTCAATAGGCACCGTTCAAAACCTTTCTTCAAATCCTTTAATTATGATACAGAAATCTGTTAATTTGGGAAATCCTCCCCTTTTAAATAAAATTCTTATGCAACAGTTTATTTTTCCCATACAATTTTTGTTTTCTTAACCATTATTTTGCAAGAGGGCATATCAAGTTGATAATATTTTTCTTTTACCTGATATTTGCTGGCTACTCTAGGCAGGTCAATTGGTCCAGATTGGGAGAGATCCAAACTTCTATGTCCTAACTTACTCCTCTTCTTTTAGCATTTAGCTGTGAATTTGATGATACATAAAGTGTCCAGGTTTACTCTTTTCTTTTCAACCTTTTTCTTTTGCATCATGTTTTTCAACGAAGGAGAATGTTTGGTTTAAATAGGAGGGAGAGAATGACATTTTCATGCATACCTAACAAAAAAAAAAGTAATTTTGATGAAAATTGTGAAATTAAAAAAACAAGGTGAATGAATACACATATATACATCTAAAAAGAAAAGGTAAAACATTTAAAATAAATTACGAGAAGTTCATTGTTTCAAAAAAAATTTAGCTTAATCTTTTAAAAAATAAATTTTCTTGGGTGATTTTATAAACCATGATTTGAATACTAATTTTGTGATTAATTGAGTTTGAACATTAACTTTTTAAACTTCTTCAATTATTACCGCCGCCCTCCTCTATAAATAGAGGAGGGGGCGGCTTGTTGAGAAAGGAGGGGCGCTCCTAGGCTCAATTGCTGCAGGAGGGGGGAGCGAGAGAGAAAAAGAAATAGCAAAGAGAGAGAGAGAGAGAGGAAGAATAGAGGGACAAGCAGAACAGAGCAGCAAAGGGAAGAGCTGAAAGAATAGAGTAGAGTTCTCCAATTTGTTGTTTGTCTTTTTGGAAGCATGCAGCTGTAATGAAGAGGGTATTTGTACTATAATTTTTAAGTTATAAAATTAAACATAAGTTAGTTATTTTACTGTCCCATCTATTTATTCAGTTTCAGGCTATTAGTTTAAGTATTTAGTTAACATAAATTTTATCAGTTTTTAGGTTGGGATTATCAGTTTTAAGTTTTTATATTGTCATGTTATTTTTAAATCACTGTCATGGCACATTACTTAGTTATTATCATATTTTAGAGGGGTTATTTAGTTTAGAAGTTAAAAAAAGTTTGACTTAATTTTATTTTAATCTAAAAAAAAAGAACTCAGATTATTTAGGTTAATATTTAATTAAAAGTTCTGCATTGTTGAACTATTTTAGTCACATAAAATTTAATCTGCATTTAGTTTAAGTTAAGCTCACATTTAAGTTGTTTTCAAACTTGATATAATTTAGTTGAAGTCTAGATTAGTTAAGTTTAAAATATTTTACCACCTAGTTTTAATTTTAAAATTTAACTTATACCATTTTCAAGCAAGTTTATCGTTTATTCAGCCAGTTTAATATTATATTGATATTACAGCATTTGAGTATGCTGTGAGAATCAATATTTCACTAATTGACCAGCTCCATTGACAGATCATAAATTTTAATTAATATTGTTTTATTTGTTACTCTATTCTGTGTGTTGGCTCTGCCACCTTGTAGATTTTAATTTCAGTAAATCAACCTTCTAATTTTCTAACTCTCACTTTTTACCTTCGAACGGTATTGCACTATCATATGAATATTTATTTTTCTGCAATCGAATTTATGTACAGTTAACTATTTACATGCATATATCTAGCACTTTAACTTCCTAACTCCTTTAGTTTTATGTAATTTCTCTTTTATTACATACCGTCGACACTGTGCCGTTAGATGGTTATTTATTTTTCAGCAATCTAACTTTTGCATATTTATGTATCTAACTCTCTAAACTCCTAACTTCTTGACTTTTCAATATATATATATATATAATTATAATACAATATATATATGATAGAATATAATATACAATATATGATATATAATATAAATATTTTATTAGAGCAAAATTTGAAATAAAATCAATTCCTCTCCCTATAAAAATGATACCCAACTTCCAAAGAAACTATACCAAAACCTCGTATACTTGTTAGGTTAAAAAACCATACCTATTGAACTTTGGTTAATAGTAGCACAGAGCACCCAACAAAAAAAAAATATCCGTCACTAGAATAATTGTGCATGTATTTGTTTGGCATTATGAAATGCTACTTGTATTCATTTATCTGGGGTGGCAGAGGATTGCTTTATGAATAGTCAACAATGAGTAAGAAATGAATTTGACTAACCTTGAGGGTCAGCGACTTCTTTACTTCTTCAACCTTCTCTTCAACTTCTTTTCTGTGTCTCTTGTCCAACTCGCTCATAGTATCAGCCCATTTTATCTTCTCTTGAATTGACAGGAGTAGGTTGTCTGATGTTGCCAACCTATGTTTTCCAATCAAATAAAAAGAAATATGTAAATTTCAACATCAAGGAAGCCTGTTGAAGAAGCTGAAAATTAATGATATTCTTCCCTCAACATAGTCTCACTTCTCTGTACAATGCAGTGACGCACACAATCACAGAAGCAGACAGCATATGAATCACAACTTTGTTTTTCCCATCTCGTGTACCCTTAATTTGGTTATGGAAATCTCCACCTAATTGCATGACACTAATCTCCCTATTATGCCATTTATCCAGACAACGTGATTACAAGGGTCTGGGTTGGAAACATCTAAAAACTCAAGTATACAGAAAAATCATGATTACTTGACCTCAGTTTCAGGCATGAGGAGTCACACTGATCAGCAACCAGGAATAAATTGTTTCAGCAACATATATTCTAACACCCCTTATGTAACAGTCAAAACCTTCACTGATTTTCCTCATTTGAAGGACCATACTGCACTATTTTCAGAAGTGTAAACGTTTTTCCATATATGCTCAAGCATGACTCAAGCTTCTAACCACTTTTCAAGCTCACTAGATTGCAGAACTTGATAAGCTCTTAATTTGACTCAACTACATATTTGTCCTACATAACTGACTTCACCTAAAAATTACCAGTGACAGTTTTCATTGCATTGGTCTATACAACAAGTTTCCTTACAACAATATTTTCTTGTCTTGAAGCCTCCAAGCTCACAACCAAGTAACTATCATATGAACCAAAAATAGTACCAGTTAGCCAATGTTTGTATCATACAGCCCATCTGCCCAGGTCTCAGATCCCTTCCAGCTGCAAATTGTACCTGTAAAGAAAACAATAAGCACTATTAACAAACCGAGCTTGAGTCATTAGCTATGATGAAATCCCAAATAAATCAAGCAAGGTTAGAGGGAGGATAGAATGCACTAAATTCAAACCTCAAAGCATCTTCGCAACTGATCCAATTTTCCTCTAACAATGCCCTGTCAAAAAAAAACGCAAGTATGAGAATACTAAGTTAAATTTTTTAAAATATTTTTTTTCAGTAATTGTATGATCACATTATCTCATAACCATTGGCCAATATTCGATGCAGATATTAACTATAAACCCATGCTTCCGCCACAGCTGTTCCACAAAGCGAACAATGTAACAGATACAAAAGAGACATTATTCAGTCTTCCACCCCCCCTACCCAAAAAGAGGGCAAGAACACTACTAATTCCAACTGCAGATATTAATTTTCCGTGATGTTTATTACTCTTTGTCCTATATTAATGTCTTAGTTGATATTTGTAAGTCACAAAAAATTTATCCATGTAAACATGTGACTAAGCAATGAACGATGGTCTAAATTGAAATCAGTGTTTCCTCATAGACATGCAAGATTTGAAGGACTTCAACTTGCTTCACACAAATACTGGTGTTTCTGAACTCCAGGTATTTAGATAATACTAGAAACACCAGAAACAAATGGACAAGATAGAATCTCCCCACCCAATCACTTCACAATAAGAGAAATAAACGAGCAAGCCCTTTCCTAAAAAAGGCAAGCAGCAATATATATGGTGAGAGTAACACCATAATAGATAGCCCAAGAGAGACATTGAAGATATAAAGCTAGAAGAATAACACTTTTTGGCATCAATACTGTCACGACCCCATACCAAAAGAAGGTAATAAATGATAATAATTAACTCAGAATATTCAGTTCCTTGTCCATAAAAGAAACAAACTCAAATTCAAATATTTAATACCGGGTCGGACCGGACAAAATCGAACCATTAATAATAATCATGACACATAATGAAAGATATAAGACCAATTTGAACTATCTATTCGGTCCCCAAAACACTACCAATAACCTACTTACTCAAACCGCAAGGAAAATGAAAATCCTACAATATATCTTCACAACATCAAGTCTGCATGAATCATACCATAATATAATCTCAATACTAAATCAATCCAAAACAAATTCCCAAAATAATACAACTGCTGTCAATAATATTTACATTGCCACTCAAATGTCTGAAATACAAATAACAAATCCAAATACAATAAAATATAAACAAATTCTTCCTATAATCTTCATTCAAGCTTCCTACAAGAAATCCATAGACCTAAAATCTAAAAGGGGTTAGAAACAGTATAAAATTCTGGGTCAAAAGTTCAACAAGTATTAATATATACATAATAAAACATGTGGTCTATAAATCAGATCGAAGAAGTGAAAATAATAGAACATGTGTGAAATTCTAACATATGTCAAAAGTCTACATGTCAAATATCCAAATGTGTCAAATATTCAATTAACAATGGCCAAATACAATTTCATACGTAAAATTCATAACCTGTATACGAATACCAAATAATATACGAAATCATCTAAAAACTAAAATATCCAAATATCAAATTTCCAAAATTTTCAAAGTCCAAAATCCAAAGTACAAAAATTGGATAAATTCAAATATCAATCAGAACATGCAAGGCTCAAAAGTCAAATATCTCAAAAGTCGAATCAAACGTAGGTATAAATCTCAAAAATCCAAAACATACTATAATCTGAGAACCAATGATCAAAAGACTAACTTAAAGGAATGATTATACGTACTTCTGGTAATCTTAGACCAAATCACTACTATTTAGACCAGTACGCGGGCTGTTTATATATTTCTCCCTATAAATAGAGTCAAATGCTACTTTCTTTTAACATCTGTGGATAATAGGTGCAGTTCTTAAATTTGTGTGAATATAATAGCACGTCCGAATATATTATTCTGCTCAATTCCTTAAAATAGTTCTCATTGAAATACAAATCAGGACACTTTATTACAAATGTCCAAAACTTTTTCTCTCTATTGAAAAATACAAAACTTTTACTCCGAGTAAGTATAAATATAAAACTTTCCATCCTGTTAAAAAATACAAGTATCAAAACAAATATCAAAATAAAGTTCAGTCTGAAAAATATACATAGACTATCACATACAAGGTCTAAATGCAAAATTTCAAGACTTCTCCTTTACACATAGTTTCATTTATAAATATATTATCTCAAAATATTCACATATTCAGCAAAAACAAACAAATCTAAAAATCTTTCGGTAAAACTAAACAAATATTCAAAACAACCGGTAAAAGCTTCATACATACACACATATTTAAAGTTAGAAAGTAAAAGCTAGTATACATGCACCATAAAAACACAAAACATAAGCACAACTTGAGGGAATCTAAAAAAGATTAAAGATCAGGCTTAAGAATACTTACCTTAACCTTTTAATCTAACAAAATAAAGTTTCTAAATCCACTTCCCTTCCTCTCTCTTTTCCTCTTCCTTCCAGCACAACTGACAAAGAACAACACATGTGCTAATTTTATAAACAAGTTTACGCACGAGTACCGATTAGGCGCACATTAGGCACCACTCAAACCTTCAAATACGCACAAGTGCCGCATCATGTGTGGCTCAAGCGCCAAAAAACTACCAAAACTGTGCACAATGCAAGGCGCACCTCAAGAGCCACATAATTTGCTTGAAATGCGCACGAGCACCCCAAAGACACTTCTCAAGCACACACATTTTGCCTGAAATACGCATGAGCGCACATCAGAAACTCTTCAAGCACCAAGCCTAATCCTAAAAACCGAGTTTCCTTGTAATTTTCATTATACAATTATTTCCAAATAGACAAAATTAATTGATGACATCAAAATATATAATTAGAAAGTAGACGTTACAACTCCCCCCTCATTATAAAATTTCGTCTTCAAAATTTATGTACCTAGAAACTCAAGCAAGTAGGGGGATTTTTTCTAGACTTCATCTTCACACTCCTAAGTTTCTTTCTCAAATGAATGAATTTTTCACGATAATTTAACCAATGGAATTACCTAATTTGATCTATTCTTTCCAAAATTCAAACCGAAGCCTCTATATCTATTAACTTCTTATCAATATACAACAGTTCATGCTCCATAATGTGAGAAGGATCAAATACGTCTTTCCTCAATATTGAGACATGGAAAACATCACGACAATCTGCCAAACTAGGAGGTAAGGCAAATTTGTAAGCCACATCTCCAACTCGTTGCAATATTTCGAATGGCCCAATAAAACTCGACTTCAATATCTCTTTTAACCCCAAATCTCAAAATTCTTTTCCTAAAAGACACCTTCAAGAACACATGATCACCCACATCAAAACTCAAATCGGATCTTCGACAATCAGCGTAAATCTTCTAATGACTTTGAGCAACTATTAGATGATCTCGAATGATTTTGATCTTGTCGGATGTGTCCTGGATGCTATAGGGGCCCAAAAGTTTTCGATCATTAATATCTTCCCATTTTATAGGAGATTTGCATCTCCATTTATACAATGCCTCAAATGGGGCCATCCTGATACTAGACCGATAGCTATTTTTATAGGCAAAGTCAGCTAATAGCAAATAATTATTCCTATTTCCTCTTATCTCCAAATCAGAAGTTCTTAACATATCTTCCAAAATTTAAATAATCATTCCAATTGACCATTTGTCTGGGGGTGAAACATCGTACTGAATTTCAAATTGGTACCAAACCCTTTGTGCAAGCTTTCCCAAAATTTTGATACAAACACCGGGTCACAATCAGAAATAATCAAAGTTGGAATACCATGCAGCCTTATAATTTCATTTATATACAATTATGCCAATTGATTCCTAGAAAATGTCATCCTCATAGGCAAAAAGTGAGCTGATTTTGTCAACCTATCCACAATCATCCAAATAGTATCACGATTCATCACTGTCCTAGGTAGACCTAAAATAAAATC
This sequence comes from Nepenthes alata, assembly GCA_028571085.2. Taxonomy (NCBI): domain Eukaryota; kingdom Viridiplantae; phylum Streptophyta; class Magnoliopsida; order Caryophyllales; family Nepenthaceae; genus Nepenthes; species Nepenthes alata. The sequence goes on from JAOVVI020001795.1 coordinate 21,898, forward strand.
CATCGTGATATACTCCCACTTCGAACTAGAAAAAAGTAAATGTTGCGAAAATTGTGAAGGTTTATTATGTTCAGCCTTGACTTGTTGGTAAACTATACACCTTGCTACATAGGCTATAATCCCCCATCTCATATTTTCCACCAGAAGAGTTTCTTCATGTCCTAATATATCTTTTTTATTCTAAGATGAATTTTATACTTTGCTCTATGAGCTACATTTAGTATCATCTCCTTCAAGTCCTCAATATTAAGCACACAAATGCAATCTCGAAACAAAAGAACTTCATCTGACTGAATGTTAAAATTTGCCCGCAACTAATTATTCAAATCCTCAGCAATCTCCATCCAATATGGGTTATTCATTTAGGACTCTTTGATCCTCTCCATAATCACCAATAATCACCAACTAAATCAGAAAATACGATAAAATTATTCTCGAATATTGGGAGTACAACTGAATATTGTAACATCTCATCCCATCTAACATCTCCCATTTCTTGATTATCAAGTGAGTTACCATGCTCGAAGGTTTTAGGCTCAAAATATCAGCGACCAAATTTGCCTTTCTTGACTGATATTGAATTTCACAATCTTAATCTTTCAACAAATCCATCCATCAACGTTACCACATGTTTATCTCTTTTTACGAAAATAAATATTTTAGGCTCTTATGATCTAAATAGGCAACAAATCTCTTCATACAAATAAAGTTTCCAAATTTTCCAGTAAAATATCACTGCTGCCAGTTCCAAATCGTGGGTGAGATAATTCTGTTTGTGGGTTTTGAGTTGTCTAGACCCATAAGCAACCACTCATCCACGTTGTATCAAAATACAACCCAAACCTTTTTTTAAAGCATCACAATAAACCTCAAAACCTACCGATCCATTCGGAATGAACACTATTGGTGCAGAAGTCAGTCTATCCTTTAATTCTCGAAAACTCTTATTGCAGTCCTCATCCCAAAGAAAAACTGATCGCTTTTGGGTTAGTCGTGTCAATGATACCATAATCTTCAAGAAATTCTCAATGAAGCGTCTTTAATATTTAGCCAAACCGAA
>JAOVVI020001796.1:0-22957 GCA_028571085.2 Nepenthes alata
ATCGGGTCCACTCCTTAAATAGAGGAAACGTGGACAAGATATGGAACCACGTGTTCAAGGGAGAGCCCAAACGATTAGCACTCGACCTACGAAGGTTATTATTTGCTATGGCATCCGGACTCAATCGCTCCCCTTCAAGTTCAAGATGCCAACGCTGGATGGGTATGACGGAAGTACGGATCCGACGGACCACCTAAACTACTTTCGTACACACCTGTCCCTCCACGGGGCAAGTAAGGCCGTCATGTGCCAGTGCTTCCCCCTCACACTCAAAGGGGATGCCATGCTCTAGTTCCATAGCCTCCAGCCCAACTCCATCTACTCCTTCGATGAGTTTGCTAATTGCTTCCTGTCCCAAATTGCCTCCAGCAAAAGGAAAGAGAAGCAACCCTAACACCTTGTCAGAGGCCAGAGGAGAGCCTGAAGCGGTTCTTCACTCGCTTTATCACCGAAACCCGTCGGATCCCCGAACTCTCTGACGAGATGAAACTTAGCGCCTTCATCACCATGCTGGCAACAGGGGATTTCTTCAAGCACCTGGCACACCAGTGCCCTCAATCCTTCTGGGAAGTTGAGGCCATTGCTCGGGCCTATATTTTGACTGATGCCAACGAAGTGAGGTATCCTAAACACGCGGACCGACCACCGGAGGGGCCGATCGTTGGGAAGAAAAGAAACGTGGATGGCGGCCACTTTCAGGAGCGCTACAAGCAACCGCGGCTCGAGCCGACTGCCATGAGGGAGTACAGGCCGGTGACCCTGACTCCCCTAAATGACACGCGCTCCAACATCCTGATGCAGATCAGAGATGAAAAATTTTTGAAGTAGCCTAAAGCACCAAAGAACCCGGAGGCTGGAGACTAAACAAAGTATTGCCATTTTTACCGGTCTCTGGGACACACCACAAAGGACTGCCAGACCTTGCAGAAGGTGATAGAAGACCTAGTCCACCAAGGGCACCTCACGCGGTTCCTAAACGGCTCGGGGAAAGCCCTCGGGGCTGCCGAAGGCAAAGCCAAAGAGCCACCAAGGAGCCACATCATCGCCGACGTGATCAGTAGATTTCAAGTAGGTCGGCCAAGAGTAGCGGGCAAGGATGACCCGAGCGCACTTCCAGCAGCAAGAGAGCGAGAGTAGAGGCTAGGAGTGATGTCATTAGCTTTAATAGCGATGATAAGACGCATGAAACCTCCCCTCATTTTGACCCTCTTGTTGTAATCGTTTCGGATGGTATGCTTGTTTACCAATCGGAAGGAGTTTTTGTTGATAATGGAAGCTTTAGAAATTTACTGTATCTCGATACATTTTTTAAATTTGGATTGAAAAAGAGTCAAATGAGAGCAACTAAAGGCCCTCTGTACGGCTTGAACAATGAACCCGTGCCCATGCAGGGGAGATCCAGTTAGAGGTCACGATGGGAACTATATTGCGTGTGGCCACGCGAGAGTTAATGTTCATCGTCATTGACTTGCCGTTAGTCTACAACGTCATCTTAGGCAGACCGTTCCTCACTATCTTCGGGACGGTAACGTCAATCCCACATCTAAAGATAAAATTCCCAATCCCGTATGGAGTGGGGAGGTGCTTGGCAATTAGGTGATGGGACAGATGTGCTACCTGTCCCAAGTCGCCCCCATGGCACCAGGCCAACTGGATAGGGATCTAGATTTCCGCAACAAAGTTATGCTGCAGCAAACCCAATCGGGTGAAACGACCGAGATGGTCCCTCTGGACCCCATCGAACCTGAGAAATGCGTGCACATCGGTGGTTCCCTGACCGCAGCAATCCGCGACCAGCTCGTGAGCTTCCTTAGGAGGAACTTTGATGTCTTTGCTTGGGTTCTCGCCGATATGTCTGAGATACCGGCAGAAATAATGGCCAACAAGTTGGGCCTTGATTTTAGCCACAAACTTGTCAGGTAGAAGGGCAATAACTACTCTATTGAGAAGCTGATAACCATAAGAGAAGAGGTGAAGAGGTTGCTGGATGCTGGGTTCATAAAGGATGTCTAATACCCAGATTGACTGTCGAACATCGTACTCGTGAAGAAGAGCAACGACAAGTAGCGGATGTGAGCCGACTTCACTGACGTGAACAAGGCTTGCCCAAAAGATAGATTTCTGCTCCCTCAGATCGATCAGCTGGTGGACTCAACGTCCGGGTATGAACTCCTGAGTTTCATAGGCGCTTACTCAGGTTACAACCAGATAAAGATGGACCCGGACGATGATGAGCATACCTCATTTATGATCGACCAAGGGACGTACTACTACAAGGTCATACCTTTCAGCCTAAAGAACGCTGGAGCAACTTATCAGCGGCTGGTGAACAAGATATTTGAAACTTAGACTGGAAGGAACATAGAGGTGTACGTGGACGACATGCTCGTCAAGAGCAAGGTAGCCGACAACCACGTTCGAGATATGGAGGAGACCTTTGAGGTACTTCGGGCTCATAAGATGAACCTCAACTCGATCAAGTGCGAGTTTGGAGTAACCTCCAAAAAATTCCTAGGCTTCATAGTGTCCCAATGCGGCATCGAAACAAACTCGGAGAAGAACAGAGCTATCCTTGACATGAGCCCCCCGTGGACTATGAAGGAAGTCCAGAAGCTCACGGGGTGATTTGCTACCCTATTGTGGTTCCTAGCTAAGTCTGTAGAGAAGTTCCTCCTGTTCTTCAAGGCACTCCGAGGAAGGAAAGTATCTGGATTCTGATGGATAGACGAGTGCGAGGCAGTGTTCTAGGAACTGAAAGCATACCTCATCAGTCCGCCCTTCTGAACTCACATTCGGACTATGAGGACTTGTATCTTTACCTAGTAGTGTCAGACATGGCTCTGAGCTTGGTGCTCATTAGGCAACACGAAGGCATGCAACGACCCGTGTATTACGTGAGCAAGGTATTGACGGACATGGAGTCTCAGTACCCCCACGTCAAGAGAATTGCCTTAGCCCTCATGTATTCATCGCGAAAGTTGAGGCCCTACTTACAGGTGCACCAGATCGTCGTGCTAACCGATCATCCTTTGAAGGCGATCCTCTGGAAGCCTGAGACGTCTGGATGACTGGTCAAATGGGCTATAGAGTTGAGTGAATTCGACGTGAAATTTTGATTGTGGCCGGCCCTTAAACGCCAGGCTTTAGCAGACTTCGTCGTCGAGGTGGCGACCCCAGCCCTTGACGCCCAAGGCCAGCCTGAAGGCACGGACACTTCGGACGCACCCGCATGGACCCTGAATGTTGATGGATCATCCACGTAAACAGGCAGTGGGGCCGGAGTTGTGCTCAGGACTACGGACTGCTCGGAGATCAAGTACTCCATTGTGCTCACCTTTCCAGCCACCAACAACGTGGTAGGATATGAAGCCCTTCTCGGAAGACTTCGGCTGGCTAAAGAATGCTCTGTGAAAGCACTGGTCGTGCGCAACGAATCAGAATTAGTAATCAACCAAATTCAAGGAACCTCCAAAGCGTCAAACCCGTAGCTTGCTAAATACTTGGCAAGGGCAAAGGCCCAAATTTGAGTGTTCAAAAGGTTCAAAATCGAACACGTCCCGAGAGCTGAGAACTGAAAAACCGACTAGTTGGCCAGGGATGCAGCGACGGGATCCCTAAAGCAGTACGCCAGGAACATGTGAGAAGTTCTGGCCACGCCAAGCGTCTACGGTCTAGAGCCAGAAGTGCTACAGATAGCCGAAGGTGACAACTGGATGACTCGATACTACAAGTACCTGATGGACGGAACGTTGCTGGTGAACCTCGAAGAGGCCAAGCGGATAAGAAAAATGGTAGGCTGGTATACGCTCATCGATGGTAGGTTAATCGGCGGGGATATTCGAATCCCTACATGAAATGCCTTACTCTAAGGGAAGTTGAGTACGCGCTGGGCGAGGTCCACTTCGGCATATGCAGCTCGCATGTCGGGGGGGAACCTCGCATTTAAGATCATCCGGTAAGGTTTGTTCTGGCCCATGATGAAGCGAGACGCAATGAAATTTGTTAGAAAGTGTGAAAGCTGCCAGGTAAAAGGGACCTTGACCCATCGGCTGCATACAGAGCTGCACAACCTGCAATCCCCATGGCCGTTCGTGCAATGGGAGCTCGACAACCTCGGGCCCATGCCCTTGGCCATCGAACAGAGAAAATTCCTAATTATTGGCATTGACTACTTTACTAAGTGGGTTGAGACGACTCCATTTGCGTGGATAACTGAGCAGAATGCAACGAAATTTGTCCGTCAGAATATCGTTTGCTGGTTAGGAATCCCCGAGGTCATAGTGATTGACAACGGAATCCAATTTACTGGCAAATAGTTCACCAAGTACTGTGCAAGCTTGTGCATCAGGCTAGTTCACACGTCTGAGGCGTAACCTCAAGATAACGACCAAGTCGAAGTCACTAATCGGACGCTGTTGTATGGATTGAAGACCAAATTTGAGGACGCAGGGGGCTCCTGAGCTGATGAGTTACATTCTGTGCTCTGGTCGTTTTGCATGACCCCACAGGAACCGACGAGGGAAATACCCTTCAGCCTCTGCCACGGGGCTAAGGCGATCATCCCCATCGAAGTGGGACTCCCCAACCTGCGGGTCAAATGCTTCGATAACCTCCACCAACTCCCAAAGGCTCAGGGAATGCCTAGACCTGCTTCCAGAGGTTCGTGATATGGCATGCCTAAGGACGGCGATCTACCAGCAACGCGTCGCTTGATACTACAACAAATGGGTGAAGACTCACCTGCTCGAAGTCAGGGATCTAGTCCTCCGGAGCGTAGAGGTGGCGGGTAAGACCGCCAATAGGAACAAACTCTCGCCAGGTTGGAAGGGTCTGTTCCTCGTCTCGACGATCCTCTGGAACGGAGCGTACAAGCTACGTGCCCAGGATGACAAGTTGGTCCCTCGGACTTGAAATGCCACCCCCTCAACAAATACTACCAATAATTCGGCGCCAAGATCAGGTAAGGTATGCATACACAATAGGGAATGCTTGTACATGTATCAAGTTTCCATTAATGAAATTGTTGCTTTTATATCTCTATGTGATTGTTCATATGAATGCGTGCATGCTTGTCATCTCAAAAGATAAAACGGCTTAGACTGCCCCTAACTTAAGAGGACCTTCGTCCGCTTGAAAACCAAAACCTTAGCTCCGCGCCAAGCTACCCTCAAGCGGTCGTACCCAAACTTTGACTCTACGCCGAAAGGCCCTAAGCAGCCCCAAAACATGGCTCCGTACCAAGCGACCCTCTAGCGGTCAAACTTGAACTTCGGCTCCATGTCGAAAGGCCCTAAGCGGCCCCAAAACCTTGGCTCCGTGCCAAACGATCCTCAAGCGGTTGCACTCCGAACTTTGGCTTCAAGCCGAACGGCCCGTACATGGCCGAGCAAGTTGGCCAGAGGGCTCCAGAAGCTCCCAGAAGAATGGCCATCAAAACCTTAGGGGGCCTAAATGGCAAGCGTACGACAACCTTCTTCCAGAGAAGATAGCACCCTCAGTCGATGACGGTTGTGGGCTAGAACCCTGAGCACGGAAGCAATAACATCCTAAGCGAGGCCGAACGTTGAAATGGTGTCGTGTGCACAATGGCCTAAGACCCAGAGTCTGGCTGCTATGGCCTGAAAACCCAACTGGTCCTTGAGAGGCTCCACTGGGCATGCGACGACGCCCAATCCACTAGACCGAGCATCCTACTACGTGCGAGATGCGACGGCATGCTCAGCCGAAGGACAAGTACAGCGCAAGAGGCTCCGAATTTGAGCCTTGGTGATGATAGCAAAACAGCTTAGCCATTAAAACGGGGACTTTCTCAAAAAAGCTATCTTTACACGAGAGGTGCCAAAAAAACTTCTATCCTACGAGTTAGGAGGTCCTGCCTTCTCCAAGTAGTCGACTAGATGCAAGCAATCACAAAGCCCATTATTGCGGGGATCGAAGACTCCCGCGGGGATGTCCAGAGCAACAATGGAGGCTATGCAGCGACACATGCGTATGCAATCCCAAAACCTTACATCCAAAAGTCAGAAGGCCTCCTTCGGAGAAAGCTGGGCTCAAGCGCCCGCCTCGGCCCACGCACACCGCTCTCGAAAGTTGGCGAGGAGACCTTCAGTTGTCCACAAATGCCCCCTCTATTGATCTACTTCATGTCTAAGGATGGCGACTTTGCTCCTCCAATGCTGCTTGGCATCCCGCTTACCCTCTTCTCGGGCTGGGCAAGCATGCTCGTCACACTGGACAAGGGTGGTATGGAAGACACAAACCATGTCTGGAGTTTGCGAAGGACAAAGGAAGACAAACCATATGTTAGTCCTAATTGGGGAAAGTTCACCACGGAGGGAGTCAGTAAACAAAATCTTCTCCTCGACGGAAAAGAAAAACCCATACCTCAGCAAAAGCTTCCTCCATGGCACCAGGAGGCTCTTGCCCCGCTACGAAGTCCAAGAAGCCTGGGGGCTCTGTCCGCCCGATCGCATTAGTCGTCTCATCCTTCGTATCAGCACCGACTGCAGTTACACCAACGGCCTCCTTAGGCAAGACGGCCTCACCAGCAGGGACCTTAGGGCCATGGGTGGACAGTCCAAGCGACATGCGAGACGAAATCTCGACCTCCTCGAGGACATCCGACATCGTAATGGCAAACCCCGAGCCGGCTATCTTAGGGGGCTCTATCGAGCTTGACTCTGCCTCCTCGACGTCGGATCAGACTCTTGCCAAGGGCTCTACCTGCGGTTCACCAGCAAGGGGCGCCTCCTGGACGCCTGACGGGGAACCCGATGTAGACCCCTCATCAGAATGAAGGTCAATCGTTGGGATGCCATACTCCGCAAGGACAACGGCTTGGATAGGAACCTGCCTGGCGGCTTCCCCCGATGATAACGGTTGTTGCTCTGGTGCGGTGGCCGAGGCCACAGTAACCGGCAACGGAGTGAGCTTGGCAGACTGGCTCGATGTGGCCGGCAGCACCAAGGCCCTCCTCCTAGAGTTGTCGTCGGCCCTTCTCATCCTCTTTAAGGCCGCCATGTCCTTGTTCGAAGAAGACTCTAGAGATAGCGATGAACCTTCCTGCTTAGGCAACCCCTCGAGTGGCTTCCTCAGGACCAAAGCTCCGGCCTCCCCTTTCTGGGACGCGCCTGTCGCTGCCCTGCTACCCCCATCCCAGCCGACGGCCATGAACATCTTTGGGTGAGGTAGTACCCTTGCTCGGCGAAGGTCTCGTCGCTGCCCCAATCTCACTAATGAGTTTATTCTCCTGCCTCACCTCCTCATCGCTCACACTTTCGGAGAAGAACTCGTTGACGGGGCCCTAAGTGCTCGCTAACCATGATTTTGCTCAACTGCTGGAAACCTTGGACGATCGGAGAGGAGACGCGTGATGATAGTAGAATGACCAAACCGTCGTCGTTAGAATGAGGAAGCGCCCACGAAAGGAGCATGACAACAAGCTTCAAGGACAGTTATGAGTCTCCAGCAGATCCATCCGATGTCCGTCCAAAACTCTATGGGACATGGTGCATCCCATAGACTCCCCATTGTTTCGCTAGCTGAGGGATGAGCTGGGATCTTCGGAGTGTGGGAACTCCTCGATTTATAACAGCGCAAAGAGGCTCTATGGCTCCCAAATGGGCTCGCCCTCCGATGGCCGTCGATCAAGAAATAGGAAAGCCATCAATTCGGAGTTCATTCCAAGGCCACAAATCCTTCCCAATAGGGCTCCGAATCCCTGCAACAACTGAAAAGGCTGCATATTCGCATGGGGAAGGAGCGGCGCCATGAAGGGACAAAAACCGACGCATCTCGAGGAAGGCCAAGTGGATAGCCAGCTTGACCCACCTTGGACATGTCAGGCCTTGGGTTTGGGTCGTCCCCATGCATGGGGGGCTAGTGTTGGGTCCAACTCGAGAATGGGTCAGGAGCAGTAATGCCCAAGCCCTATGAAGCCCAAAGAATCCTGACGAGCGGGCCACGTAGCGCCTTAGGGCAACGGCCAATTAGTGCATCTCCGTAGTCTGCTAAGGCGATGACAGACGGCAGGGGTCTACCCAGAAGATGCCATCCAATAAGGAAAAGGTCAGTGCTGCAAGCTACAACGGACGCCGTCTTCTCAAGCCACTCAACCAATCCTCGTGCGAGTAGCAGACCAGGCGTGGTTCGCATCCGACGATAGTCTTCGCGCCACCATAAGGCGACAACCGACACCACTGGCCGCCGGTAGCGGTCAGTGGCTGGCGAATCTCGGCTTAGCACATGTCGGAGATTCCCGTGCCCAAGGTCTTTCACCATGGAGCCTACAAATATCCATTCCTTCAACGTGGAAAGGGGATCCTCGATCAATTAAAGACCATTGATCCTAAAGCCTCTATCGAGCAACCTTAGTGAGCCACTTCCTGCAGTGCAAACCAAGGAGATCGCTCAACGCACCTTGCATCTTTGCATCATCACATTCCCTACCGCATTTTTACTTATACTCTGGCATCTTTCTGTTCTTACGGAAAGATTTTTGATTTGAGCGTCGAAATATTTTCAGTGGAAGAACATTCCGCCGACCTCTGACCTCTTGTTTGTAATTTGTATTGTGTAGGATCCAAGTTGAGGAGAGTAGAGACCGGACCTGTTCGAGATCCGACCCAAACGCAAAATCTGAAAGCTCCCTAATCCGCTAGAAACTTCGAACCCAGGGACGCAATAATAACTAAGGCAGGAATTTGGGAAGAAAATGCCCTTTTTAATGGAGAACTTTCCATTCTTTGGAAGACAGTAAAATATTTTCTGCAATATATTATTTCTCCATGAATCAATGAACACAGCTATATGACAAAGTTATTTTTGGTTTTATTCACCCAAAAAAGAAAAAAGGAAGTTTCTATCATAAAGAATGACCAGGATTCGTATTGTTAAAACTAGAGAGATGACTTTTATAAGAAGTTACACAATTCCATAATCCATTAAACATGACACCCTTTTCATCATTACTCAAAATAGTTGTCCTCAACTTTAGAGTTGCCCTTAAATTTATCTCTTTTAAAGTATGCCATCTTTTTGTACGTTTTAATAATGTTCTAACTATATAAGATATAAAAAAGCTTATTGACATGATATAATCATTAAGTTGCATAAAAGATTTGAATTTTTGTTGACCAATTTTGAGATTTGCGAATATCAGATAAATTTTCAAGTATCTTGGAAAAAGGGAAAAAAAAAACAATTTACATCCAACAAAACAGAAGCATTAATGAAGAAAGATTATTCAATGGAGAGGAAAGAGGAGATAGAAAAAACTCACATCTTTACGGCCACAGAAGCATCGGAAAGGAAGGAAGACCTCGCGAGCTTGGTTATCGACCTGCTGCTTATAGGCTCTGGCAACATCGTCTTTGACATCAGAGATGGCGACGACGTTTCCAGCTGCATTGACAAAAGCATAGGTGGAAGATGAAGAATGTGAGTAGCAGAAGTGTCAAGAACAATTTCCTCGTTTTCCTTCCTCATGGAGGCGAGAGAAATTAGGAAATATGGGTCATTGTAGAAGTTTCCGAGGTTTGAAAAAGGTAATATGCCAGAAAGACTATTTTTGTCATTTGAATTCACAACAACCAGAACAAGAATCATCAAACAAAACCAAAACCATGTCGAATTCTTTTTGTCAACAAACAAATCACGGGAAAAATAAGTAAAGCAAAAATCAAAAGAAAAGAGGAAATATGACGAATGAATTTACTCGGAGTTGGAATGCCAGATGGTTTTTGTTTGACATGTATTAACGTCACAGATTGACCTCTACTGATCACATGGTCAACGGCCCATTTCAAAGCATATTGGCTTCCTTTATCTTTATCAATTGCCACCGCTACTCTTTCTTCCTTGTTCTCTGCACCAGATTTCTGTTGCATCTCTCTCTCTATTTACCCCTTTCTCTTTTCCCTCTTTCTTCTCCTAGGGTTCAGACGCAAAGCGACAATGGCGGACAAATTTTCCTCTCACCTGCTAAGAAAATATGAGCAAGTTTTTCTTATGTCTCTTCTTCCAGCAACTCTTTTTAATGGAGTTCTTGCTTTGCAACGGGGAAATGCGGAGCCGTATCAGCAGCAGCAGGTATGACACTATTTGTATGGCTCCATAAGTCTAAATTTAGGAGGCTGAAGCTTAAACCAGCTGGTGTTGGTGTTCTTCCGCAGCCTCTGTTTGTGTAGCTCCATGAAGTCTAAATTTAGGAGGCTGAAGTTTGGACCGGCTGGTGTTGGTGCTCTTCCGCTGTCTCTGCTTGTGTAGCTCCACGAATTCTAAATTTAGGAGGCTGAACTGAACCAGCCGATGTTGGTGTTCTTCCGCTGTCTCTGTTTGTATAGCTCCATTGAGTCTAAATTTAAGGCGCTGAATTTGACTGTGTGCAGTGCCTGTCTCAGCTCGTTTGCAATGGCTACGCTTCTTAAGCATTTCATCGCTGGGGTATGGAAAGCCCGCCAGACGTTATCACTGTCCGCCATCTTTCTTGTTTCACGCAACGAGGCAATTTTCGTAAGCAATGTGATCTTGAAAATCACTTGGATTCTAAAACTGTTTACATACTAAACTGAGCATAGCACCTCATTTTAATGAGGCGCCAAGAAGTTAAATTAAACCTTAACAAAGTCCTGAATTGAATGCATATTGGCGGGCATTTCCAAATCAATCGTGGTGAAAATCAAATTAAAAGCCATGTAGAATTAGAAGTCCGAGTCGCCGCTTGAGCCAAAATCACGAGTTCCTTGCACAAAACAATGTTGCTACTGTCCTTCTCGAGCAAAAATCACATGAGAGTCTGACGGATCTCTACTAATTGGTTTGAGAAAAAACTGTGTACGAAACTTAAAGCAAAGGTTCTTGGGCCTTCTCCATTCAAAAAGACCTCCAATGTCCCTCAAATCTTGCATGTCGGTAGTGTCGTGTTCGAATAAGCCTCAAATATCCCTCTGGCATTGCTTTCTGGAAGCGTCGGGTTCAAACAAATATTGAACATGGCATTATGGAAGTGTCCTATTCACCTTCAAAAGGACTCTGCTTGAGAGAAATTTGTGCCAACATCACGCGAAAGATTTGCACCGAATCAGAGCAGTAAAAGCAAAAACATACGCATTCCAAAACCATGCCCAAATATGCAGTTACTTCAAATTTCCTGCTTTCCTTTTTTCCCTTTGCAGGAAAAAATAGTAGCTGTTATAAATAATACTATGTCCAATTACAAATTACCCATAATTAAGACTCTAGTATTATAGAATATGTTTTCAATCCTCGATCAAAATAAATCTTTTATGATGGACTGATTCTTCTATTGGAGCTTAATCGACTTGGGATTTTTAATCGTAGCACTCAATCAACTTCAGCGCAAAGCATAAGCCGAGAGCTTCACAAGGAATGCTTCGATTCGGATGCTCATGCTATCGTGTGGTAGCTCGGGCGTCAGTATTTTCTTCGAGCAAAATCTATTTCAAGATTGGTTGAGGCTATCATAAGATAATTATGAGATTTAATTTCAAACAACATTGTTTGGATTATCTGAAGATAATGCGAGATTGTTTTGAGATTGTAACTCAACCAACTTTGGAGAAGAAGGGAACAACGCGAGTTGTATGCAAACGGTGCGCCATGAAAAATCCTTAGCATGATATTTAATGGCATATCTTCTCGTTTTTTTTTTTTCTCGGCAGCCCTCTTCTTCACTCATTTGAGTGTAAAAAAACTAGAGGATTCAAATTGCACCAAGAGGTTGAGAAAGAAAAAGTTTTTCAAGTGAACATTGAGAGCATATTTGCATCCTCTTCCTTGATCCTTATGAGACAAATCTTGTGTGATTATGGATCCATAAAGACAAAGATTATCAATTTGATATCCATGAGGAATTTCATATTCCAAATCTTCATTGGCAAAGCTTAAGCCCATAGACAAAAGGAAAGGGCCAATTATAAGGAGCAATGAAGGTTTTAGGTTTGTGGATATAAAAAGTTAATTCAAAGAGATCCTTCAATAAGAATCATATTCTATAAAATAGCCAACCAGAGGAGTTAGTATATTATTACTACTAATTATAAGGTAACTTTTTTTATATATTGAAAATTTTTTAAAGGTGACCCCTATTTAGTTCTGATGTAATTTGCCGAGTTAATGTTTTTTCTCTATCATCAAATCTTGTATTAATTTCTTAAATATACTTTTATGATTTTAATGCATGGAATTATCAAATGATTTTATTAATGCTTGATTGTTGTTGTTGAGCTATCTACATCCCAATATTTATTACATATGTCAAAGATTCAGCTTTTTGAGCATCCTTATTTATTTATGGGTCCAAACCTCGAGTCTTTTTTACTGCATGAGTGTTCCTGTCGTATAAGTTGCACAACTCTGGCAAGTATTTGTTTTGATGGATGTGTACCTTCAATAAGTACTAAAGTCTCACACAATTTTATACCTACCTTGTGTCTTGATTGACTCAAACTAGACTTTGTCTATTTCAGCTCATTTTGCTGGAAATAATAATGTTTGTTGATAGATTTGCACAAAAGCATTCTTTAAATCACTATATGGTCTAATTTTCAGTTAAAAGGTGCTAGACTCCCCCACCAAAACCAAAAATAATGCCACTTCTCCTAATGACCTCTCCCCTATGGTCAAAAGAGGAGTGAAAGCGGTTGGAACAACAAGGAGATTGATCAATCCAGTCATGATACATGCTTAATCTGACAGCCAATCTACTTGCTAGCAACATCTAATGAGGAGTAAAATCCAAAAGACTGCCCAATCAGCCCATCTATTGCGAGTAGACCCAGGGGAATCGATGGGATAGGATCAACAGACAGCCTCTGCAACTTAGCTAATTATGGCTCAAGTCTACCTTCCAACTTAGTAATAGCAGTTTGGCAGCATAGAAGATACTGGCGCAGTAGGTTCTAGCCAATGTTGATAGCGATCAACCATAGGGAACCACTGTGCCTGCTGACCAACGACAACCCAACCAATCCACACAAGAAACAGCTTGGCCCATATCGGCCACTATCAGTTACGGTCACGTCACTGCCACAAGATGATATCTCACAACGGTGGCTCCCATCAACGCCCCAACGGTTGACAAATCCTGATGGGACACCTATGACACGCCATGGTGCCAAAGCCTTCTCTACAAAGTGTTACAAATATCCCTCACTATCATAGGAGAAAAAAAATAGAACACTTGAACACGCAAATGATCGATCATCCCCAATTGAAGCAACCCTTGAACGAGATACAAGAACTCAGAAAAGAACCAAGCTCTCTTTTCCTAACACAACTCTTTCTCCTCATCGTTGAGTCGTTTCCCGCTGAGTATACCCTAGTGAGCCACTCACCGAGTGCAACACATTAGACTTCAGTCCTCCATTTCTCCAAACCACACCTTGTCGAGCGCATGCAGGAACCTAGTCCACCTCTCACATTCCATGCATACGTGCATCTTTGTATTCTCTCACATCTTCCTTATATTTAGAAAGATTTCTGACATGAGTGTTGAAGAATAAATTAAAAAGTGAGTCCTACTAATCATCTAACCTCTTATTCGTGGTTTGTAGTACACAAGTTTCATGTTAACAGAGACGGAGATTGGACCCACTTTAATTTGACTTGTAGTGGAAGATTGATGACTTCCTAATCCGTACTATAATTTAGATCTTGGGATGCGTCATTGGCACCGTCTATGTGAACGACGTAAAAGTCTAACCATCAATTACAGTACTCACAAAAGCAAACATGATCAATACCAGAGCATAGACCAGTGTGTCGGTTAGAGACACTGCCACCCAAGGCGACAACCCCTCTGCGGGTAACCATACAAGTGAGCGTCCTGAGCTCGACGTTTGTGTATTGGCTGCTTAGATGGGAGACGTGTTCAAAATACTTCAGAGGATCAACGACCGTCTGGACGAGCAACAACTTGGGGTTCCTACCCCCACTGCACAAGCATCAACTTCCAAAAAGAAGAGCCAAAGACCGAAACATCCGGTCGAGAAGACTCAGTGGCTCGACAACGCTAGGGCCTAGGAGGCCTTGAGTAGTAGGGCTCAAATGCCACCGAAGGGTCATCCTAGCCATGGGAATCAAGAGGAAAGCCCAGAGCGATGGAACTCTCATTATTTCTATAGTGACTGGAGGCCCTCGGCCCAAGAGCAAGCCTCCTTCAGCACATGACCACCACGAGCCAGGAGTCGCATAGGCGCGTACCCCTCTCCAAATTGCTTGCAGCTAAGGACATTCCTCAACGCTAAAAGGGTCGCATCCACTTCTCACATGGAGGAGAAGGTAGAGAAGAAATAGCAGCATGTCTTTAGGGGTGATACCGTCAAAAGGACCGCAGACCTAAGAAGGTCACCTTTTGCGGTGGAGATCCGCGCACAACAACACCCCCTCAAATTCAAGATGTCAACCCTTGAGCCTTATGATAGGAGAGTTGATCCCATGGATTACCTAAACCACTTCCGTACTCTACTGAGCTTCTAGGGCCTAGGCAAAGCTGCCATGTGCCAGTTCTTCCCTTTGACTCTCAAGGGGGACACGCGCCTTTGCTTCTATAGTCTTGAGTCAAACTCTATTTGTTAGTTTGAGGAGCTTGCCAATTGCTTCTTGTCTTAGTTCATTTCGAGCCAAAGGGAAGTGAAGTAACATTGGCACCTAGTCCGACTTCGGCAACGATGAGATGAGAGCCTAAAGCGCTTCCTAGCACACTTCACCACCAAGGCCCGAAGGATATATGAGCTCACTAACCAGGTGAAGCTTAGTGCCTTTATCATTACTCCGAAGTCAGGTGAATTCTTCAAGCAGTTCTTCAAATAGTTGGCCCACCAAAATCCCCAAACACTTCGGGAGGCCAAGGCGATCGTTTGAGCTTACATAGAGTCCGAGGAGGTCAATAAAGCCAAGCGCCTAGAGCATATGGATTGGTCACGAAGAGGTTGATGAGTGAGAAGAAGAGGAATGGGGATGACTACTGTCCCCGAGGATTGTGCAAGCAGCTACGGGTGGAGCCAGGTGTTTGAAAAGAATTTTGACCACAAGACCCAACTCCTTTGACCAATACATGCATAAACATCCTATTGTAGACCTTAAATGCGATGGTTTTGAAATAGCCCAGGGCACCAAGGAACCCAGAGGTAGGGGACTAGACTAAATATTGTCATTACCATCAGTCTTTGGGCCACAGCATTGAGGACTGCAGGATTTTGTAGAAGGAGATTGAAGCTTAGTCTACCAAGGACATCTGGCAAAATTTCTGCAAAACCCGGGAATGGTTCCCGTGATGGTGGAGGAAGACACACAGGAGTAGCCGATAAATCGAGTGACGGCCAAGGTTATCAGCATGGCGACAACCAAGCTAACCAAGGGCAATGCCCTAGATCGCCCGAATAACACTTCTAGCAATAAGAAGCCGAGGGTAGGGGTTAGGACTGATGTCATTAGATTTAGCGATGACGATATGACTCATGTAATGACCCCTCATTTTGACCCTCTAATTGTATGTGCTCTCATTTCAAACGATACAATAGACTATCAACTAAAATAAATTTTTGTTGATAATGGAAGCTCTCAAAACTTTCTATATCTTGATACTTTCTTTGAGCTTAGATTGAAAAAGAGCCAGATGAAGTAGACCAAAAGACCATTGTACGGCCTGAACAATGAGCTAGTACCCATACAAGGAGCCGTCCAGTTGGAGGTCACATTGGGGACAAACCCATGCAAGGCCTTCCAGATGTTTATGTTCTTTGTTGTCGACCTTCTATCAGTCTACAATATTATCCTGGGGCGACCTTATCTAATCGCTTTTGGAGTAGTGACATCGATCTTACAATTAAAAATAAAGTTTCCAACACAGTGCGGCATTGGAAAAGTTCTAGGTGACCAGGTAATAGGCTGGACATGCTACCTGTCCCAAGTCCTGTAGCAACCCTCGGCTAGCCAATCGAAGACTTTGACTTTTGAGACGAGGCCACCCTGTAGCAGGCCCAATCGGGAGACTCAACCGATCAAATTCCTTTGGACTCCAGTGAGCTTGAGAAATACATACACGTCGGTAGCTCCCTTCCAGGTGCTGTCTGCATCAACTCGTCACCTTCCTCAGATAGAATTTCGACGTCTTCACATGAACTCTTACTAAAATGCCAGGGATATTAGTCAAAGTAATGGTCCACAGGGTAGGCCACGATCCCATTTATAAGTTTGTCTCGTAAAAATGTAGGACCCACTCAATCAAAAAGTTGATCACCATCCGCGAGGAAGTGAAGAAGCTACTCGACGTAGGGTTTATCAGGGAGGTCCAATATCTAGATTGGCTATCAAACATCGTCCTCGTCAAAAAGAGTATCAGGAAGTGGTGGATGTACATAAACTTCACCAACGTGAACAAGGTATGCCCCAAAAACAGCTTCCCACTACCAAGGATCGACCAGCTGGTAGTCTCCACCTCCAGCCACGTGTTGCTTAGCCTCATGGATGCATATTTAGGCTACAACCAGATCATGATGAGCCTAGAGGATGAAGAGCATACCTCCTTCATGACAAACCGTGGGATCTACTATTACAATGTCACACCCTTTAATTTGTAGAATGTTAGGGCCACCTATCAGCTGCTAGTAAATAAGATATTCTAAGGATAAATCAGTCAAAACGTGGAGGTGTACATGGACAACATGCTTGTCAAAAACAAAGTCACCGACTACCACGTTCACGACTTAAACGAGACCTTTGAGGTCTTCCGGGAGTACCAGATGAAGCTCAACCCAATCAAGTGTGCGTTTGGAGTGACCTTTGGGAAATGTTTAGGTTTCATAGTATTTCAACGGGGCATCAAGGTGAACCTCGAGAAGATAAGGGCTATCCTCTACATGAGTCCTCCTGGAACCGTGAAGGAGGTCCAAAAGCTCACCGAGAGGCTCTCAGTCCTCTCTTGGTTCTTGGCAAAATTGATAGAGAAATACTTGTTGTTCTTCAAGGCTTTGAGAGAGACCAAGGCGACCGGGTTTCAATAGACGGCCGAATGTGACACCGCTTTCTAGGAACTCAAGGAATATCTCTCTCATCATCCTCTCTTGACTTTGCCTTAGGAAGGTGAAGAGCTTTACTTATACCTGGTAGTTTCAAGCATGGTGCTGAGCTCGATCCTAATTTGATAGCAGTCAAGTGTGCAGCGACTGGTGTATTATGTCAGCAAGGTCCTGACCAACACCGAGAGTCGCTACTCGCATGCCAAAAAGATTACGCTAGCCCATGTGTACTCTGCCAGAAGGCTGCGTCCTTACTTCTAGGCGTACAAGATCGTCATCTTGACTAACCAGCTCTTGAAAGGAATCTTGTAGAAGCCGAACACATCCAGGCGACTGGTGAAGTGGACAATAGGATTGGGCGAGTTTGACATGGAGTTTCGGCTGTGGCTAGCCATGAAGGACCAGGCCCTCGTGAACTTTATACTCAAGACTGCGATCCCGGTTCCTGACGCCCTTAGCCATGTCAGAAATGCGGATGAGCTAGAAATTTTGACTTGGACCCTACACGTCGATGAGTTGTCAACACAAGTAGGCAGCAGAGCAAGCGTGGTCTTGCGAACCCCGAACAAGTTGGAGATCAAGTACATGATCACCTTTAGGTTTTCAGCCATCAATAATGTCGCTGAATATGAGGCACTCCTAGCTGGACTCTGGCTCGCAAAGGAGTGCTCGACTAGGTCACTGATGATCTACAGCAACTCTGAATTGGTCGTTAACCATGTCCAAGGAAACTTCAAAGCGTCGAACCCGTAACTCGCGAAGTAATTCACTAGGGCAAAGGACCTGACCCAGGCATTTGATAGAGTCGAAGTAATCCACATCCTCATAGAGGAAAACTGGAAGGTCGATCGGCTAGTAAGGGTAGCGACGATTGGCAACTTGAAACAATACTCGAAAGATGTGCAAGAAGTCCTAGTCGTCCCGAGCATTAACAATCTAGAGCGAAAGGTTTTGCAAGTGGCCAATAGTGACAACTGGATGACCCCGAACCGAAAGTACTTGACCAATGGCACCCTGCTAGAGTACTCTAATGAGGCCAAGCGAGTGAGAAAGACAGCAGGCTGGTGCACCCTTGTGGATGGAAGACTGTACCGCCAGGGGTACTTAGTCCCCTACATAAGGTGACTCATGCTGGAAGAGGCTAACTATGTGCTGAGTGAGGTACACCTCGGCGTTTGTGGCTTATATATAGGAGGCAAGAATCATGCCTTCAATGTTATGAGGCAAGACTTCTTCTAGCCCTCAATGAAGCGCAACGCCATATAGTTTATGAAAAAGTGTAAAAATTTCCAGATCCACGGGAACATACCTCACCAGCTGCATACAGAACTGTAAGCTCTCCATTCACTCTCGTCGTTCGCATAATAGGGGTTTGACATACTCGGGCCTCAACTCATAGCATCAAGATAAAAGAAGTTTGTCATAGTGAGTATTGATTACTTTACAAAATGGGTGGAAGCGTCCCCGCTGGCACGGATAACTGAATAGAAAACGACAGAGTTCATTTACCAGAGTAGCGTTTGTTGGTTTTGGATTTTCGAGATTATAGTGACTGGTAATGAAACCCAATTCGCCAATAAATGATTCATCAAGTATTGTGTAAGCCTACTGATAAGGCTGGTTCACATCTATGTTGTCTAACCGCAAGCCAACAAATAGGTGAAAGTAATAAATCAAACGCTGCTACATGCGTTAATGATCGAGTTGGAGGACGTTAGGGGATCTAGGGCCGATGAGCTGTCATCTATCCTCTCGCCATATAGGACCACCCCAAGGGATCCGACCTGTGAAACACTTTTCAGTCTGTGCTATGGCACGGAGGCGGTTGTCCTAGTTAATGTCAGTTTATCCAACCTTTGGGTCGAGAGTTTTGACCTCTTCAACAATTCTCAAAGGCTTAGGGAGCACCTCGACTTGCTTGAAGAGGCTCAAGACGCAGCGCGCCTTCGGATGATAGCCTATTAGCAGCAAATCATGCGATACTACAATATAAGGTAAGAGCCTACCGATTTGAGGGGGGACCTCGTCCTATGGAGCGTATAAGCAACTAACAAAACCGTCAACAGAAACAAGCTCTCTCCAAATTGGGAGGGACCGTTCCTCATATTGGCAATCCTCTAAAATGGTGCATACAAGCTATGTACTCAAGAAGGAAAGCTGGTCCCAAGGACATGGAACGCCGCCCACCTTAAGAGGTACTACCAATAGTCTCCAGCCGAGCCCGGGTAAGGTCAATATGCATCATTTCAAATGCTTGTAAATGTATCACATTTTGGTTAATAAAATTATTACTCATTCATGTGTACTTTTCCATGTAAATGCATATGTGTTTGTCATCTCATAAAATTTAGTGACCTAAACTACCCTTAAATCAGGTAGGACTCATCCTAACTTGCTTCACACCCCACTAGCGGTCAAAAAATCTCGGCCCTAAGCCCAGTGGCCAATTTAGTGGTCAAACTATGAACCTTAGTCTCATACCAAGTGGCACTTTTGTGGTCGGAAACCTTGGCCTTGGGGCTCTTGGAGCACCCAACCAAACAGCCACTAAAACCTTAAGGGGCTTTTATAACAGGCGTGCAACAACCTCCCTTCGACGGAGAGAGCACCTTCAGTCGGCAATGATCAACGGACTAGGACCAAACATGCATGAGCTCGAGTTTTCCGCTTAGAAAATCTACATTGCCTCTTGTTTCTCTATGCTGGGAGCGTTCACGACCTCCCTCATATCCCTCGAGTACTGTTTCAAATTTTTGACTGCGGCGGCTCTAGCCAGCTGGTCCGCCTTCCAGTTTTCAGTTCTGAGAACATGAACCAGGGTCAGCTTGTCGAAACCTTAGGAAGTCTCCCTTACCTTTGCCAAATACTTGGCCAGGTGAGGATTGTTTATCTCAAAGTCTCCGTTAATCTGGTTAACGATTAGTTCAGAGTCGCTATAAACTGCCAATCTCTTGGCAGAGCATTTCTTGGCTAACCGTAATTCGGGTAACAAGGCCTCGTACTCGGAAACGTTGTTATTTACCAAAAAATTGGGCCTGAGAGAGTATTTCACCTCAATCCCGTCGGGGGTCGTGAGGACCACTCTAGCGCCACTATCGGTGTCCGTAAATGATCCGTCCACGTGGAGTATCCATTCTGGAACTCCGTTAGGAAGTTTTGCGCTTTCTGCAGGCTGCTCCTTGAGAACTAGGGTCACAATTTTGACAATGAAGTCAGCTAGAGCTTGTGCCTTTACAGCAGGTCTGGGCTGAAAATCGATGTCAAACTCATCCAACTCGATAGCCCATTTTACCAACCGTCCAGAAACATCGGGTTTCTGGAGTATACTTTTCAGAGGCTAGTCCGTAACGACCAGTGCCTGAAAGTAGGGCCTTAACTTCTGCACAGAGAAAATAAGCGCCAATGCTAGCTTTTCTACACGCGAGTAGCGGGTCTCTGGGCCAGTCAAAGTTTTACTTACGTAGTAGACCGGCCATTGAGTGTGGGAGTCCTGGCACACAAGGACAAAACTGAGGGACGCGCCCGACACTGCCAGGTAAAGGTATAGCTCTTCTCCGCCCTTGGGTGACACTAGCAACGGCGGGCTGGCCAGATACCGCTTCAGTTTATCGAAAGCTGTCTGGTAGTCTGCCGTCCATTGAAACCCGTTAGATTTTATTTCTCTAAGGGCCTCAAAGAATGGCTGATACTTGTCGCCAAACTTCGCGAGGAAGCAGGATAGTGCTGCCAGTTGTCCAGTCAATCGTTAGACGTCTTTTACACTTTGCGGTGGAGCCATGTCTGCAAGAGCCTTGATCTTCTCTCGGTTTGCCTCAATCCCTCATTGGGAGACGATGAAACCAAGAATTTACCGGATGTTACTCCGAAGACACACTTGACCGGGTTCAGCGTTATGTGGTGCTTACAGAGTATCTCAAATTACTCTGCCAGGTCGCGAATATGGTCGCTGGTGACCTTGCTCTTGACGAGCATATTGTCGACATAGACATCCATGTTACGATCGATCTGTTTTTCAAACATCTTGTTAACCAGGCATTGGTAGGTTGCTCCAGCATTTTTTAGTCCAAAAGACATCACTTTATAGCAGTAAAGTGCCCTGGTGAGTCATAAACGAGGTGTACTCCTCATCCTACGGACTCAATCGGATCTGGTTGTAACCCGAATAGGCATCCATGAAGCTTAGCAGCTCATGTCCGACTGTTGAGTCAACTAGTAGGTCAATCCTTGGCAAAGGAGAGCTGTCCTTTGGGCAGGCTTTGTTAATATTGGTAAAATCGATACACATCTGTCATTTTTTGTTGATTTTCTTCACCAGGATGATATTAGAGAGCCAGTCCGGGTAGTAGACTTTTCTAATAAAATCTGCGTCCAGTAACTTCTTCACCTCCTCTCGGATGGCGATCAGCTTTTCCATAGAATGGTTTCTTTGCTTTTGCCTGACGGGCTTTCGGCTAGAATCAAGCCTCAACTTGTGGACCATCACCTCTGTGAGAATCCCAGGCATGTCTGTTGGAATCCATGCGAAGATGTGAGCGTTCTGTCACAGGAACGTTATCAACTCATCGTGCAGTGTTCCGATGAGTGAGCCGCCAATCTATACGCACCTTTCCGGCTCCTCCGGGTCCAGTGGGACTATATCCGTTGTTTCACCAAACTGCGCTTGTTAAAGGGTTGTCTCATCTCGACGGTCGAGTTTCCCAACTGTTCTAGTGTTGCCGCTAGGGGCGACCTGAGACATGTAGCAGGTTCGTGCGGTAACCTGGTCACCCAACATCTCTTCCACATCGTAAGGCGTTGGGAACTCATCTTGAGGTGTGAAATTGAGGTGACTGCCCCGAACGCCGTCAAGTAAGGTCTGCATAGTATTGTGTTATACATAGATGGTAGGTCAACCACTAAGAAGGTGAGTATTCGGCTTGTTATTTTTGGACACGTGCCCAAGGTGACCTCCAGTTGGATGGTCCCTTGGACAGGCACTGGCTCATTGTCAAGGCCATACAATGGGCCTTCGGCAGGTTTCAGTTGGTTCTTTTTTAAGCCTAGTTTGAAGAACGCATCCAAATAAAGCAAATCCTTTGAACTTCCATTATCAACGAACACTAACTTCAACTGGTAGTCGACACTACCATCCGAAACGAGCGCATATACAACTAGGGGGTCAGCATGGGGGGATATTACATGAGTTAAATCATTATCGTTGAAGCTAATGGTGTTGTCCACCGTGCATTGCTTCTTCTTCCCAGCCTGCTGCTCCTCATTGTCGGCCGGGTTCTTAGCAGGTCGGGTGGTGATCATATTAATCACCCCTACTGTAACCCAGTTTCGGGGAGGAGACTGCTCCTTCCCTTCTTCGCCAGCTGCTCCAGGGTTCTGACTGGGGCCTTAAAAAATTTGGTGAGGTGGCCTCTGCAGATCAGCTCCTCAATCTCCCTCTGCAGCATCTTAAAGTCCTTAGTAGAATGCCCAACAGAGTGATGGCAGTCGCAGTACTTCGACTGGTTTCCAGAGTCCTTCTCCAGTGGTTTTGGCCATTTCAGGAACTTTTTTTCGTGGATCTGCATGAGGACATTTAAGCGCGTGTCCGTCAGAGGCGTAAAGATGGTGGGCTCATAGTCTCTGTGTTTCGGCAGCCCAGTTCTGTGCTTCTTCCGGTGGGAGTGATCGCTGCCGATGTATTTTCTTTTTTCCTCTCCAGGGAATGATCAAGGCTGATCTGTCCGCTCCGGATATTTTGCTTGTTGGCCTCTTCTGTCGCGGCGTAGGCCCGGGTGATGGACTCTGCCTCCCAAAAGGTTTGGAGATTCTTGTGGGCCAGGTGGTTGAAGAAGTCCTCGTAGGTCAGCGCAGAGATGAAACTGCCTAGTTTTATCTCCTCCATGATTCGGGGACTCCACCTGGCCTCTACCACAAAGCGGTCT
>JAOVVI020001797.1:0-22954 GCA_028571085.2 Nepenthes alata
ACCGCCATTAATGATTGGCAGTACAGGGAAAATATTTCTTATTAATGATGACCATTATTAATGATTGGTAGTACAGGAAAAATATTTCTTATTAATGATGACCATTATTAATGATTGGTCGTACAGGGGAAATATTTCATATTTATTTTCCAAAACGTTCCCTTATTAATTAGATAATTAATTCCTAAGGAGTTCATTAATTCCTAGTTAACTAAACCTAACGGAATTAAGATTTCTCAATTAATTCCTGATTCACTGCACTTAACCGAATTTTGTTTTCTCAAGTAAACACATTCATTTTCGTCTACATGACTTCCGGTCAACACCTGTTGACCGGATTTATCAACTTCTACTCCGGCCTCCAATACACAAAGCCACTCCGGCCTTCAATAGAACAAAAACCTGATTTCAAAATATATTCAAGGCCGGTTTCGATTTTCTTTAAAGTGGCTGGTCTTGATGATGAATCGAGCCGGACTAGAATAACCAAACTTCTTTTATACTAAGGGCAAGCCGAACTTCTCTTTATCAAGTAAAAGTCGGACTCGATTTCATCAAATAAAAGCCGGACTTGATTTTCATCAAGAAAATCCGGACTTCTTTGCCGGACTTGATTTTCATCAAGGGAATCCGGACTTCTTTGCCGAACTTGATTTTCATCAAGGCCGATTTACTTTTCTTATTACATTTTCTGGTCAACTAGCGTTGACCGGATTATAAGGACTTGATGACTGAAATTTTCTATGTTTTGGAATCTGGGCTGTTACAGTCATCCCCATAACACTGCTAGACACCAAAATATGCATGCAAAGTAAAATGCATGTATCTGATACCATTAGTTGGTTAATTATCAGAAAACCAGTTATCCACCTAAGCAGCCATACTTAAAATATTGTCTTGTAATTCTTTTTTGAGATTGAATCGGCATCCACTCCTAGTTGGACCGCAACTAATAGAGCAGGAACGAACTCAATCAATAGAAGGATTGTTATCCAACAACTACTCGCTAATAAAAACAAATTCTTTCAAGCAAAGCTCATTTATTTAAAAAAGTTGTGCCCTTTAAGGATTGGTTCTCCCTTATTTACATATAGATATAGATCCAAATAGAAATCTGCATATTTCTATTAATAGATAGATCTACTGAGAAATAGATATTAGTTTTCTTAGGCTTTTGACTGCAATTACTATAACGCAATTCATGCAAAATTTCCACCGCTAGCTCAATCAATGAGAGAAGATATACTCAAGTGTCAAAAAATAAAAATAAAAATAAGAAGAAAAAGAAAAAATGAAGCAATAAAACACAATTGCAAGGTAAACTACACTATTTAGCAGTCACCCAATTCATTCAGTTAATCTTTTGCTCAAAATCAATCTAAGACTGGAAGAATACTCACTTGCACCAAGAAATTCTGATGTTCATTCATTTAATAGGAGTTAACTGAGACTGACTTTCAACTGCTTTCCCTTCTGATTCCGTCATATATTACTACTTTTGATAACTTTATCTGCTAAATTTTCATCTGCTAGTAAAAATCATTGGTCTCTCCTATTCCTTCTAAACAAACAAATGATAATGCATGTGTTTGTGGGTATCAATATACCTACACGTAATGTATGTATATTAGAATTCAGCACCACACCAGGAGTTATAACGAAATGAAACAAACAGCAATCTTCTGGCATTATTTGTAACTAAAGACTATTAGCATAAGTTTTTGACTTTACCATGATAAATCCTTAGTCTTTCCCATGCATTGGAACCCATTGGAACAACACCCAGACCAATAAGTGTTTTCCAGACAAATCCAGCAGCAGCAGGTGACATCATCATCGAATAACCTTCTTCAGAGATGACATTCCCCACCCCAACAGTTATCGGCATCCCATTGACCTGAGATTAAATGAGACTAAAGTCACACTTCTTCATATCAGATGAATACTTGCTGTAACATCAAAAAAAAAAAAATCCTATCCACACTACCAAATTTGCAACCAACTACATTTTTGTAATTCTGTTTTGCCAAGGGGGATCAGTGATGACTATATATGTTGATCCAACATTTATTTCATTAATAATTACACTTAGTTCCATTTAGATTATCCTTGTCCACAGTCCTATTTTTGCCTGCTCTCTGTTGCTACAGCAATGCAATTATGCAGGTCCAGCCCACTGCCTTTGTTTAGCCTACGTTTTGCCAGGAATTCCTAAAAATCAGGATTGCATAATATTCTCCACCAAAGCTGGAATCCCATTCACAAATATGATCATGAAAGCATAAGAGTGCACTTAAATCCTTGATTTATTCATACATTGCACCCAAATGAATATCCAATTGTTCAGCCCAAAAAAAAAAATGAAGGCCCATTTACATGCTTGTCACAAGCAACCGAAGCAAATAATAATAATAATAATTTAAATTTACACTGACAACTGAAGCAAAAAAAATATAATGGTATGCTTACACTAAAATGTCGGTGTGCACCATAAGGTTGTCCAACAGGATCACCAACACCCAAATTTTCCAACACCTAGTCAACAAGTAACGTGTAAATACAACCAAACTCAAAACTCGTGGGAAGCTTATTTCCAACAATAAATAACACTTTTTTGGCACTTCATACTTTATTGCTTCTTGGACCAACTAGGACAAATAAGTGTGTCTCCGAACTGATGTCTTCAATCTCTACCTTGTCATTGAAAAAAATGTACCTATGGATGAGATCCAAGATACGCATGAAAACTGTTGCAATTCTTTGCATCTCATAGTTCCAAGTAAAGAGGCCATTAAAAGAGCAGAAAAAAATTGCAGCGGCAAAGGACAAGCTTTTCCACTAAAGCCCCTGTTAGCATCCAATCCTTCTACATTCCCCAGGGAAATGCCTCTAAAGAGTCATGCATGATTAAAGGGGCCAAGGAAGACAACTCCATCAAAAAGAGATGCATAGATAAAGCACAATTGTACATATCCCTTTCATTCATCCAAACTGCATGAAGATTAGCAAAAATAGAGAATCTCCTTATAATAGCAATTAGATTATGTAAGTTCTCCACAATTTTCTATAAAATTTTATTTATGGAATGATGGCCTGTTGGAATGTATCTTCAAATCAAGCAAGTAACAGAGGTAAATATACACCTCTTTTTTTCTTTTTTGTTGTTTTATGATAGCTATGGGAAGAGGGAATGGTGAAGCTTGAACCCCTTATTGGAAAAAAAAAGTGCAAGCATGTAATCAGTCTTTTGTTAATTGAACATTCATCCTTAAGTGAAATCAAATAAATTGTGAGACCAAAATGCATTTTGCAAATACTAAAGATACACAAAATTAGCAAATATCCCAAAAAAGTGAAAGTAACCCTAATATTAATCAGAATTGTCTCAAATTCAGAAACTTTCTCAAGATTGCATGTACCTATATCAACCATGATTACCAAACCAGCAAATCACCAAACTAGTCTCCTTTATTATATGTAAAAACACAGTATCACTAATAGGGCACCAAAGAAGTGTCGCCCATGTACAAAGACAGTCAGCCACTTTGACCAAAACAAAAGACCTTAATTTCAGAAAAAGAGGGCCTATACACAAGGTCACACGTATAAAGCTTCCTTAGCAAAGAAAGGTCAAACAATAAAACTACCCAAATTTTAGCACTCAATGATATCCTGTAAAGGGGTTTTACATCTCTTTAACATAATTCTCCAGACACAAAATGTACAAAAAGGTATATTTCACTATATTTACCGAGTTTCTCATCCATAATAATTTATGTGATTCCTCCGCTCAAATACACTCCTCCACAAAGCAAACAAAAACATCTCTCATACTTGTCATAACCACGCATGCTTTAACTTCTCTTCCATGTGAGAAGGAACTCCTTTATCATACCAAGGAGTACCCATTGCACTTCAATCAAGTATGGACAAAATGCAATCGACAAACAGCCTAAAGGCAAAGGATCAGAAAATGCTCGACCAACTCCTCATCTGTCCAATAGAGAATATATTTCATTAATAAACTTACCCTCTGAAGCAGGATCTTCTGTAAAGCCATTGCATAAGGGAAAAAATCTACTTTCGAGATAAATTCCCCAAATAAAAGGAAAAGAATTATCCATTATGTTCATCTGCAACTCAACAATTTGTTACCCTTCTTGAGAAATTCTTGATGTGTGTTTACACTCAAGTCAGTCAAATGTGGTTAACTTGACACTGAGGAGGCATACAACCATGTGGACAAGAGTTTCCAGTGCTATTTTACGGAAGAGAGCAGGCTTTTCATATTAATGGGTTGACTGGATCATTTGAGGTGTTTCTTCTCCAAAGTTCACACTTATTATTAACAATTGAAAAGAATCAATTCTATTTTACATTACATAAGAGGTAGTGAGCCGTTGTAAAAATAAGCCAATGTCCATTACTGATGAGGAATCCAGTAAAGACTGGGTTAGATTCATGGATAACAAAGTCTTGGACTGTTTGTTTGAAAATTCGAATCCAAAAAGGCAATTTCAAAATCCAAATGGTAAGGCGCTGTTGTGGAGTAATTTGTATAAGAGCAATAGTAGGATGATTAGTCGAATGTTCTTGTCATTTATAGATATGAAGACCACAGTTGCACATATCCGTCGGATTCCATATTTGATGGGGAAGTTGAATAGCCATAGCAGTGCCATCTGTCAGCTTGATAACACAAATACTTGGTTCGGTTTGATAATGATCACATAATAAATATAATTCTTGTGGTGGTAGGAAAACATAAATATCCTATCGAGGAAACTATGTTCCGATTGAAGTATCTAGTTGAAAGCGGTAATAGTCCTTCCTTGTTTGGGTGAAATCAGAAAAACCCATGATCCCATTTGTGCTAAAATAGGGTAATAAGCCATCATGGGGAAATTTATTGGAATCAATGCCAATTTCGAATATAATTCCATATCCATAATCAGTATAAGAGTGACATTGAAATAAAGGTTGAAGTTCTTCAGCAATTGGCACCATATGCCAGGTATTAAGTATTGGATTGATAATATAAAAACATTCCGGATAAGCAGTTGCTGTGGGTGCGCAGAGTAGTAATCCATTGTTGCATGATAACACGCGGAACCACTGATCATAAATAGAACTGATAGAATCGATTGATAAGATCATATCTCCTGTAGGAATAAAGTTCCATCGTCGACTGCATTTTGATTGCAGAAGATAGGCTTCATTGTCTTTGCTTGAGGCATGATAGGAATGGTATTTAAGAAAATATGTTTATGAAATTAAATGGAGACAGGATTTGGAAAGAGGGAAGAATTTGAATAAAGCTTTGACGGGAAGCCATGAAAAGATTTCATAAAATTGATCATAAGTGAAAAAGGGTATATTAGTTTGATTAGCTTTTTGTGATGGGGTTTTCTTTTTCCTTGGCATGATGTCCAAGTAGGAATTCTCTTGTCAGAAAATCTGGTATAGAATTAGAAGAGCCTTTAATAAATTCAATGTCGAAATCAAAAACAGATAAAATAGCTTGCCAGCGTGTAAAAATTTGTTTGGAAATAAGATTTTTAACATCCTTTTGTAAAACATCTTTAGCAGCTTTGCAATCAATTTTTAAAAGAAATTTTTGATTGTACAAATCATCTTAAAATTTTGATATGCATAAAACAATGGATAAAATTTCTTTTTTAATGGTTGAATAATTTTTCTGGGCTCCTAACCATAATCCATAATGAAATCTAACTATTTGTGTATGTGCATTTGAATTTAATTTTTGCCTAAGGATACCACCATATCCTATATCAGAGGCATCA
Organism: Nepenthes alata; assembly: GCA_028571085.2. Taxonomy (NCBI): domain Eukaryota; kingdom Viridiplantae; phylum Streptophyta; class Magnoliopsida; order Caryophyllales; family Nepenthaceae; genus Nepenthes; species Nepenthes alata. Next base: position 5,805 of record JAOVVI020001797.1, read on the forward strand.
GTTTCAACAATAAGTGCTGCATGTGGATGGGGTATGCCTAAACACGGTAAATATTGGACTTGTTGTTTTAAGGTTTTAATAATAGTAGTGTGTTCATTAGTCCATACAGGAGGATTCTTTTGGAGTCTTTTATATAATGGTCCACAAATCTGTCTAAGTTTTGGGACAAAATCCGAAATATAGTTTAAGCATCCTAAAAATCTTTATAATTGAGTTTTATCTTTTATTTCATCAGGAAATTTATTAACAAATTCAATTGATCTTTGAATAGGAGTTATTATACGTTGATAAATATTAAATCCTAAAAATTTGATTTTAGTCTGGAATAATTTGATTTTAGGGGAAGAAACTACTAATCCATTATACTTAATAATATTTAAAAAACGATATAAATATTTGAAATGTTGATCAATTGTGTTAGAGAAAACTAAGACATCATCAATATAGATAATAATGAATTGGGTATAAGGATTAAATATGTGATTCATAATATTTTAAAATTCAGATGGAACATTTTTTAAGCCAAAAGACATGACATTCCATTCATAATGTCCAAAAGGGACTGTGAATGTCGTTTTATATATATTTTTTTATTTATTTGGATCTGTCAAAATCCTGATTTCATGTCAAATTTAGAAAAAATATTAGCATTATATAAATATGATTGATTAAATATCTTTTACTGGAAATTGGATATCTGATCCATTGGGAAGCTTTATTAAGTGGTTTATAATTGATTATCAATCTGGGAATACTTCTTTCAATTTCAGCATTTTTTATGACATAGAAAGCAAAACAACTCCAAGGTAATTTTGATGGTCTAATTAATTTTTTGTCAAGAAGGTCTTGAATTTCTTTTTTACAGTATTCTAATAAGTCTTGATTCATTTGGATGGGTCTGGCTTTCGTAGGGATTTAAGTTTCTATAAAATCTTTTTCATAAGGTAATTCTACTTGATATTGTTTTCTATTCCAGAAGGCATTTGGTAAATTTAAACATACTTTATTTTCAAAAATTTGTTGTAATTTTTTAATTTTTGTTTGTAATAATGGATTATTTAATTGTTGTTCTATATTAACAATTTGTATTTTTTCTTTTAAATAATTAATTAATTAATTTTTTTTTATTAAATTAATTTGTCTATAAATTGATGCTGCTTGTAATTATTGTATTTCTTTTTATTTAATATGATGAATAAAAAGGAAAAGAATTTCATTTCCTAATACATGTGTAAACAATCCTTCTGCAGTTACTTTAAAAGGATATATTTGTGTAAAAAACGGTGTGCCAAGTACGATATCCTATTGTAAATCTTTTACTAAAATAAAAGTTGATTTAAAACAATGGCATTGATTACATATAGCAACATTTGTTAATTTGTATTGAATATTTAATCTATATCCACTAGAATTATGTAATTTTTCAGTAGTTTTTTGATAATATTTAGTTGGTATTAAACCTTCTTGAAGACAATTTTGATCTGCACCTGTGTCAAGTAAGGCAATTAATTTTGAATGGTATTCATTATTAATTACTAACGTAATTGGACTATACCATTTTTGAAAATTAATTTTGGTTATTAGTTGTAAATATTGATCACTAGGTTGTTTAGGAGTTGGTTGCGATGAAGGTGGATCAGTTAGTATAAGGGGTTCAAAGTTTTGTTAATTTTCTAATATTGCTATTCTTGTGTCTAGTTGGAGTTCACTAAATTTTATTTCTTGCAATTGGCTTTTCAATGTTTTTACTTCATCTTTGATTTGTTTTATCTCTTTTTGTAAATCTCTGGTTGTAACTTGATGAAATAAAGAGGGAGTAGGGTATTTTTCAAATATCTTTGTTAAACTAAAAGGTTTAATATTTTCAGTGATTTGTTTTTTAGTTAATAATTCTTTTAATTTTATAAAATCTTGTCTTTTAATATCTGGATCTTCTATTTTATCAATAATATCAAGTAAAAATTCTTTGTCATCTTGTGTACGTAACATATTAATTTGAAATTTACAATTGCATAAATCTTGTCTTATATCTAAATTTTCATCTTCTAATTCACTTGTGGAAATTGAGGAACTAGATTGTATATTATTTAGATCATTTTCTTCTTGACTTGTATTTTCATTAGATTCTTCATCACTGAGTAATAGAGTGATTAAATTATTGCATAATTGTTCATTATCTTTAAAAATTTCATAAATCTTTTTCTTTAATTTACATTGATTAGCAGTATGGCCGGACCTTTTACATTTCCAGAATGTAAGTTTGGATTGATAGTCTTGATATGAAGTTTTAGATTCCTTATGTGATTTAGGTTTACGTTTAGATTTAGAATGTGATTTTTTTATAGTAGATTTATAATAGGTATTTTGAAGTTGATAGGTTTTGCTTAAGTATTTGAAGGCTTTAGATTTTTGTTGTGACGGTGCTTTCATTCCATATTGATAATAGAATGAGCCAAGTTGATATTTAAATTGTTTACTGTCTTTAGTGAGTTTATTGTGTTCTTCATAATCTTAACATAATTGTAATCTTTCTTTTTTAATGAATGAAAATAATTGACCATAGCTAATATTAGACCATTGGATTCTACAACCACCAAAATCCGTGAGCTTAGTAAGAATTCGTTTAGCAAAAATAGTAGAAAGTTCGGCAACAAATCTTTCTTTCCAGAAAGGTTCATTGCAGTCACTTCTACAAAAAATATGAGTGGTAAAGATATCTTTATACCATCGAAAATCCTGAAGTGTTGGACATTTAAGATTTGTCAGTATAATTTTAGAACTAATTAATTCATCTTCCGCATTACCTAAAAATGCTTGGCTAAGAGTGATGATAAGCATTTCTAAAGAGTCTTCTTATTGAATGATTTGAATTTCTCCATTAGGTCCTTGTTGAATAGTCTCTACATGATTCATAATATAGTTTCACTCGTTTGGAGTTAATGCATTATCCCACCAAAATCTAAGTGTGCCAGTGAAACCAATTATAATATATTTTATAACCATATGTTCAGTCATATTATTAATTGTTCGGTAAGCTACAGATAAGGTTCCCATCTCATGAAACAAACATGTAATTTCGTATTCGGATTTGCCTTCAATATTCCATTTATGTATAGCACGTGGATCATAAGTTTTTGAGAAATATTGATTTCTTTCTTCATATTGGATTTCAAGTGGTGTTAGTCTTGGATAATAATTTTTCGTTAGAGAAGTTTGTATAGGTTGGATTTTATTAATTTTTTGATCATCATTCTCAGGAGTTACTTCTGGTATTTGATCTATTATTTGAACGGTGTGAAATATTTTAGGTGTAGAAGTAGAAGAGAATGGTAAATTATTTAATTTATTTGTTAATTTTTCTAGCAAAAGTTCTGTACAAGTGAAGGAAATTCTAATGTTACAACAGTAGGTAGAGGTGATTTTTATAATGGTGTTATATTATATGAAAATTGATAATTGTTATTAATAGATTTATTTTAAATTACATGCTTAATTCTATCTACTTGTTTAGCAATTGTATATAATATTTGAGAGTGATAATTATTTTGTTCATAAATCTTTTTAATATCTCCTAATTGTATATTACTAATATTATCACGATCATCTCCTTTTTTAAAAGGAGAAGCCTGAATAGTTAAATTATCTTTGATTATTTTTAAACCAGTTAATGGGAGATGAACAGATACAATCTGTTGTCCATTAATGGTTTCCCATGTAGAGGTAATTCTTTCATTAGTATTTATTTGTTGAGTAGTTAATTTTAATTTATTCCTTATGGAATAAACCATTTGAAAAATGATAAATTTTGTTTGAGTAAGTTCATCGTCTGTTTCCATATGATTCTATATTTTTCTGTTTGTTCTTTAGTAAAAGTATTAAAATACCAATTTCTAATATTATTATTTTTTTCTAACATAAATTCTTTTCTAAGTGCATCTACATCAAAAATAAAATCATTTTCAAGATCGATTACATTGATGGTAGAAAATGTTTCCATTATTTGATAAGGCAAAGTCCAGTTAAAATAATTATGACCATTATTAGGTATAATTAGTGATTCTCTAGTATTTATTGTTGTATTATGATTCGAATTACTAACCCAGAATAATCGTCGTAATCTCGAAGCCATTTTCAGAATTTCTACAAATGATACATAAAACTAAATCTTCTATAGATGATGCATAACAATACTTGCAAACTTAATGAAACAGGAATACCCCCGACAAACAACGCCCTTTTATCACCTCGACGGGCAAATACATAGGTTCACAGGCTTAAACGCTCCCTATTGTTTCCAAAGCTATCATGCAAATGATTATGCCTTACTCAAATGCAGAAAAAGTAGTGAATTATGATGGGACAATATAAGTAGCCTAGCATGTGATAAAGTATTTTAGTACCATTATTTATGATGGAACGTTTTATGAATTGCAATCTAGTATGTGGTATGTGGTACTTGATATTCAAGGGGTTAGTGAATTAGGTAACTATGCTTCCCGGTTTTGGTGCTTGATTGTCCCCTTTTGGAATCCATGCTGAAGTGTCCAACAGATAAGAGCGTACAAGAAATAACCTGTGTAAAGACCCAATTGGCTTCCCTTCCATTCACTGGGTTGATAAAATTTAGTTGCTCCGTCAAAGGATGTGAAGTATGAACAAATATGAGCAATCAAAGGGGTTATGAACACGGTTTTGGATATTAAAGAACATAATATTGTGCTAATTTCATCGAATATGAGATTGAGGGAGACGGATGTTTAAGTTAAAAGCTAGTAAGGAAACCATCAACAAGGGTTTGCTTGATTTTTGAAATTTATTCATTTTTTAGCTAGGGAAAGGATGTAGAGTTCAAATAACAATTTTGCTTCCATGGACAACAATATTTTTATCACAAAACCAATGCAGGAAGTCTCATGCATTAGACCACCCACCCACAATCAATTATATATAAATATACAATGCAAGAGAGGAGAAAACAAAATCTCAATGGATTTCAAAGGGGTTTTTCTTTGTATTAATGATGGTCTAGATGTCCTAAGTCCCATTTGGGTATGTGATGACCACACCGCACCAAGGAGTAGCGGATCATGGGGAGGCAGTCCACCAGTCAAGAAACAGACGCCACACTACAATGAACCATCATGGTGCAACCCTCTCACAATACAGAGCTACAAAGTGCCAAACTACTGAGCTTCTCAGATGCAGAGTGCCAAATTGCTCTAATGCCAAGCTATGTTGTTAATTCCAAGGCATGCGAAGCTAGTGCAGAGGGCCAACAATGTTTATTAGTCATTAAGGGTGTTATTGCAATTACACTAAGAGAGTGTTCTTAAGGTTTCAATTGGCTATGAACTAGTCCAAAAGCAAAATTCGGGTATCAATTCGGCTATAAGCTCCATGTGACAAGGTGTCTTATTACTACCCTATGTGAATAAGCAACAAGTGAAGCAAGAGAACCCAATGTTGGGGCGAAGCAACAAGTGAAGCAAGAGAACCCAATGTTGGGGCGATGGTCAGCTTGACGGTAAGCAGGATGCCGAGACACAATACTTGACTAAAAGTGTGGGATCCTTGAAGTAATTTTGGGCGATCCTGGACTTGTTTAGAGGGATTTGACTCGTTAGTCTTGTGTGGCTAAGTATCAAAGACGTGACTATTGAATCCTATAGTTGAGTGAGGCTGGCCTTGGCTCGGAGAAATCTCAGTGCTGCATGGTCAATTTCTGCTATGTAAAAATGGGACCGTGAAACATAAGCTATGCTAGTATTGGCTTCCAGCCCAGCCCCTAAGTTGCAAACCTACCTAAAATATTGACTTTTTAACCATAAAGCAGAGAAAACTACCGAGCGTTCGCTAGACAGTCAGAAGAGTCATAAGTAACAAGATCTAAAATAAACAACAGACAGATATCAGAAGCTGTTTCAGGAAACTTCAATTAGACACATGTAGTCCAGCCATGAAATACCATACAAAAGAAAACAATAAATAAATAATAAGAGAAACAAAAGGAACAGAAATCAAAATAAACGGGAGGAAGATAAAAGAATGGATATAATAAATTGACGAACAGAATAGGGCTTCCAATACATACTTGGCCAGCATTTCCTTGATGCCAATACAGGTCACAGGTGAGACTAACAAAATTATTGCATTTTTCTGCAAGTGTAACACAGAAAAATAATTATTTCACTTGAGCTACTAGGTGGAAAGAAACTATTTTTTAAAGACCATACTAGGTGGAAATAATTTTATTTGAAGCTACAGATGATAGCATGAGTGATTACCATAATCCAAGCATGTGCAATATCTATCGTCCTGGAAGTCGGTGTGACAAAGACAGTGTCGCATCCCTATACAGTACATATTTAATTTTTTTAATGGTAAGGGCATTATACATGCAAATACCCATTAGTCGAACCAGCCTAACAATGTAGGAGGGTGCAATCCCAGCATATAAATGAAATAAACAAACATTTATATTCCTAGAAATTGATTCGAAGTGTGGAAAACTCCAATCGCACACCTGTCCTTCACGCATACATTCAAAATTTGCAGTACTTTGATTGTGAAGAAACTGGATACGATCCTCACCACTGACTTCATGAAAATTGAAGCAGAAATCAGCACATTGCAAAGGACATAAAATATATTAAACCCACAGAATCTTTCAGCCAGGCAATATATAAAAGGGTGACGAAACTACAAAGTCAAGGCCATCCATCATCTGAAAGGGAAAAGGACCAAAATACTCACAAAATGATTGGTAAGCTTTAGTGCTTTGCAAAATTTTAATTAGATCATCATTATGGTGAGCCCCACCTCTTCAAGGAATGGGCAATTACACACTTCTACACAATACTATATGGTATTAATAATTTTCAAGCTTTCCCAGTTCTTGAAAACCCAACATATTACACAATGGAAATGGATGGGGTAATCTTGGTGAAGAGTGAAATCAAACATGAGGTTAATTCATAAAATCAGCAGAACATTTTTTTTTTCATTTTGCCCATGACACAAGGGTCAACAAAACCTTTAAGGACAGGGCAAATTGGTCGTTTAACAAGTTAGAGGAGAGATTAATAGAACTTCAACTTCCACCATTCTCTCTCAGTACTCCTTTGGGACTCTTGCTCAACAAAACTGAGTTACAGCTTCCATCAAACCCCAATCCCCTCGAATTCTGGGCCTCCTACCCTTGTTAGAATTTTTTTTCTTTTTATTTTTCTTAATTTTCTTTTTCACTATTATTTCAAATTCTGGTTCCTAAGCCAGTTCATATGTTTTGGTTCAAATACGAATTAAACAGCAGCTTACCCAATTCACACACAAAGCAGACAGTTTCTCATCACCTCAGACTACAAGAAAGTTCACCCACCATGAAAAACCAGCAGCCATTATCATCTTGTTTTGCTGCTTCTGACTTCTTTCCATGGAAATTTGACACCACTGTTCACGTGAAATAATCCCCTAAACATTCTTAGTCACATTTCATGCCTCAAGCAATTTTTTCCATGATTGTATCATAACTTCTATGTGATATATTCTTTGAATTTCAGTAGTTACAACACAAACTAAAATATATTATGTAATTAAAAAATGAAGATTACCATTAACCTATTGTTAGTTCACAATGAACAAGAGTCACCAAAAACAAGATTTATTGTAGTGGAGTTTGGCTGGTCATAATTTATGAGATTGGGTAGAGTGATGAAAAAGCAGATAAGAGGAATTTGAGGAACACAAAGAAAGTCTGAAAATAAGAACTTTTAAGTTTATTTTTGTCAGTAAATTTTGCTAAAGTAAATATTGGATGATAAGATCTGCAAGGACATGAGATTACAACATTGGAATTATTGGTTCATAGCAGATTTGTAGTTCAAGTACTTTGATTTTGCAAAGTTCAAAATTTTTGACAAATCTAAAAACAAACAATAATTTCATTACACATCAAATATGCTAAGAAACAAGTACACTGACTTAAAAAATCAACGTTCAACTTTAGCATTATTTTATTTTTCTGTTCAGTTTTACAATTGTTTATTTCTAAGATGTGATTTATAGATTACGGACTAATTCATTGCCCTTTGAGTTTTATAATCAGGCAAAACAACCAAACAAAGAAATTAATTCTCCACATATTGACCGGTTCCCTTAAATTTACCTCCTTGTCAAGATCTAGACCTTGAAGATATATTTGAATGTAAAAACTCTAACTCGTATTGACATCAAAGCTTGGTCTTAAATTTTTTGTAAGAATGATGATAATAACACTTCTCAGACACAGGCCAAAAGTTTTAAAGAAGGAAAATAAGGGATGAAAGCGAAAGGCGAAATAGGAAGAAACAACACCTCTAATTCGCCCCCAATGTGAAAGGTCAACAACCTGGACAATCAGATAGACATCAGGGAAATCAGACATGAAAAAGGCTATATTCCTTTTTATTATTTATTTATTTTTTTTGGGGTGGGGGGGCAGGGTGGGGGGACCAGTTGCATACCCAACAATTAATGAAAGTTGAAAAGACAGGAACTTTTTTGAGTTACATCAATGTAATGTCAAGCGAAAATACTGGGAAAATTTTGTTATTTTATTTATTTCAACTATTTTTCCTTAAACTTCTCCTCAAATTTGTTAGGACACAAATGGGGCCTAAAACACATATAGATGGCTGAAAAGGTACCAAACCAGTACTTCTCAACGACCAAAGGTTCATTCTAATGGTATTCAGGAAAATTTAGTTCTTAGCCTATTTGATTAGGCAATGGCAATGAGTCAGGGGTGCAAAACTCAACCCAATACTGTTGTTGACCTATAAAACAAAACCAAACCTGCAATACTTCAAGTTAGGTAAAAAGCCTAAGTGTGAGGTTATACCTAAACCCAAATCCAGTCCAAAAATATTATCCTTTTTTTTAAATCTTGAAAATTAAATATTTGACAATATTGGTACAAGTTTAATCAAGTCAACAATCTAATTTACCAATAAATATTCAATTTCTTTATCCATTAAGAATAATTTAGCTCAAAGAAACCTTAAAAATACTTTCAACAATCAAAAGAGAATATGAATACTATGATTCTTGAATTCATAAGGCAACTTAAATCTCCACACCACTCCAAGCATCAAGTATGTCAGGATTATGTTAGTATTTATACATTATTTTATATTATACACACACGCACACACACATATATGCATGATATTGTTATCAGGTTTGTATTGGAGCACACTATACCCAAATCTAATTATGAATGTTCGGTATTACCCAAACCCAAATCCGACCAAAGCTAGTAAAATCCATCAATTCATTTCAGGACATGTTGGGTTGTAATCGGTTTGGGTTTTTTTCCATACCTTTATTTGATGCATTTGGTTTCTTAAATTCGGTTCATAAACATAAACTAGAAGAGCCTCCACAAAACCCCTCCTCCACATTTTATCCGGGAGGTCATTTTCCCCCACCTTTGAACTTGACCATGACCAACCCATGGTCCCAACAAGAAGTGTATAGAATATCTAGATTCAATAAATTTTTTTTAAGTGAGTGCCCCTAATCCCTTCCGCTTGTTAACCTGCCAGGAATCAGGCCTTCTAACCTGTACTGCAACCTCATATTTAGTAGTTCTTATTTTTTTAGAAATTGATGTTTTACAGCATATTACCTCAAGCATGAACAAAAAGAAGTGATGTTAACTGTCACTTATTTCTGCACGCTATTACACTTCTTTTCACCATTTACTTCACTGCTTACAACCATGCACAAGTAAATACCTATTTCTACTGAAATCCATTTTGAGTTAAACTGCCGCACATCTGTTGTTCAAAGTAAGATTTCAGCTCAATCTGAAATCTGTAAAAAAAAAATTGATTCAGTTAGAATTTTGATACAAATAAAGGCCACTTATTAAATTTTAGCACATCTTATCTTTCAGGCTTGTGCTGGCATTTATGGAATTTCATAGCACATCACAGCAGGCACTACTTGAAAAGGCTAAATCCCTCTCCATCCTCATGGAAATAGAGAGCAGGGAAGACAGGGGGAGATCTTACATATATCAAAACTCATCACTGGGTTCATGGGGAGTTTTTTGGTCATGTAATGACAGCTCCCCTGTACATTGTGAGTGTAATTCTCTTTTCAAATCCTCAAATGAAAATATTTATGTGCTTTGTCTGAGGAAGGCTTTTCCATTAAGGTTATGAAGCATTCATACATCAGGGCACTTGATGTAAAAGTCAATTTCAAGTTCAAGTCATTGTTTGTCCTACTAAAAGAACTAGCATTTTTTATATACTTTAAATCTCCTTTTATTTAAAATGACAGAGAATAAGAAGAGTAGTTATATTCCATTGTTATAGCTAACTATGACTCCTGTGTCTTCGTCTTCCATCATGTTTTTATCCAAGAAGGGTTTATAGAAGTGGTGCACCCTTCTGGCTGACCGACGATGATAATAATATGGGGTAACCTTGTCATATATTTAATCCTGCCTAGATATGTTTGCAAACAACAGAATTTTCTCTTCAACAAAGTAACATCTCTTTTAGGAAGACGTCCAAGTCTCCCTCTTTTTTGTTCTATTCTAAAGACCCTTAGCTTTTAAAGTCTCTTATAACAAACGAAAGTTGTGAACGTGATAGAAAATGATGGGTTTTCACTAGTATAGGCAATTTTGTAAACAATGCCTACTTAAATACTATCATGATTGGTGCATGTCCATCTTGAGGTGAATACAGAAAAAAGAGAGAGAGAGAGAGAGAGGAAAGATTCTCAGTCTTGTAATTCAAAATCAATTGAGAAAGGAAAACCCATGCTTTGGTGTAGCACCTGCTCCGGCAACTCTTTATAGATGTTATTCCTAATATTCTGGACTCAAGAAAGAAATTTCCAAATGATTAAGCGACTATATTATTGGACTATTCCACTGCTGAAGGTTGAGAACTTCAGTAAACTAATTGGGAATAGCTTACTAGACCATAGTTTCCAACATGTATTATTTCTTGGAAATAACAAAATGCTTCTTGTTAAATAATAATAAATTTTCACATTTTTTTAGATTATTTTATATTTTTCTAGATTATATGTAGACATTCAGAATAATGTAAGGATTAGTTATAGGTAAAATATCCTTTGGCAATACTTTTGTTGTTTAGGATTTTGTAATCTATGAAGTTTGGTCCAGACTCCTGTGGGAGGCAGTGGTGGGGAATGTCTTCATAGTGGACAGGATTTTGTACTTAGTTATAATTAATTAATTCAATAAAGTACAATTAGTTTTATTCTTATCATGTTCTCGGAGTATTTTCTGTTTAATCCATCGCATACAAAATTCTTCTGCTACCAGAAATCAATTAGCCATTTGATATCAACCGTTACCCGTTGGCTCCATCCAAATTTTGTTCTTTGTTATATGTGCTCTGTTTCTAATTTTTACTAGTAGCATTAGTTATCATTTGTGTTGGCATGAGGACACCTAACATTCTCCAGGACTTGTACTGGCATCGAGTGCGTGCATGAACATATATACGTAATATGTAATTAAAAAAAAATACATGTAACAGTGTGTGAAGTGTGATCATAACAATGCCATAAACAGTGCATGAGCAGGCTGCTACTCTCTGATCTACTTTATTTTGCTACTGATCTGAATTTAGCAAGTTCGTGATAAATCACACACCATTATTTGTCGGAAGAAAATAAACACACCAGTTTTCACATTGTTTATTAGTGTTGGGTTCTGATTTTATTAGCAGATAATTAGGTGTGCTCTTTCTATTTTCTACCCCATTATCCTGTTTGGTTGAGTTTTGATTTCTTTTCACATGCAATTTTGGTGTTTTTCCAAGAGAAGAGATTGTTGAGAAACTGATATTCATTTGATCATATTTGCTTGTTCTAATCATGAATTAATTTTAAACATCAATATGATGTCTACAACCCATTTTGAATTTGATGGGGGATGATAAAGAATATATGCTTCTAGATATGTTTAAATTTTCTCTAAATTACATTTAGATATTCACAAATGAGGGTCAGTCATAGGTAGAATATCTTTCATGAAGTTTTTCTTATTTAGGTTTTTGTATTCTTTAAATTCATGTGGCATACTTTTATTGGGGGGGGGGGGGGCGGGGTAAGTAGCAAGTGGTGTCTTACCTATGATTAATTGATTCAATTCAGTACAATCAGCTTTATTCTAAATACTTCCAAGTTCCTCTTAACATGTGAGCGCTATATCACCACAAAAAGAAAAAGCTTAACGGACAAAACCAGTTGTGCCTAGAACTCAACCATTATTAGCTGGATAAATTCTCCATATGTCAAAAAATGTGTGACAAATTCCATAAAATGAAGACTGATTCTGGGACAAGAAATCCAATGTTCGAGTAGTCAAAGTACATAATCATTTTTCTTTTGAAAGTCACGTTCGGAAAACAAGATAACTACTTTTCAATAATGTCTTAATGAGAGAAGAAACCCAATACAACACAGGGGCATGTGGCTTTGTTATGATCACACTGATGTGGTGCATTAAAAGTAAATTTTTATGCACAAGAAAATGAGCATTCAAACAAACAATAGTGTTTATATATTGTATTTCACAATATGCATATCCAAAGAAAATCAATTCAAGATTCACTTGTACAGAGATCTGAAAGAGCAGGGTGCAAACAGAACTCTAAGGATGAACCACAGGCCTTGGTTATTTTCAGCAGACAGTTTACTTTAGTATTTAACTATCATTCTTATCAGTGTGATGGAAAGCTTGAAAAACCCAAGCTGACATTTATAGGATAATTCAAGAAGGCTTGTACAAAGGAACTCATTTGCCACAGAAAGGTGGGTTAGCTTGAGCAAGTGCTGAAGAAGACTTCACTTATTAAACATTAGTGGAGGTCTGGGACAAAGAACAAGACTGTGTACAAAGCTAAAAATATGGGGATAGAAAAAATATGGTGCTCAGGTAGTGGTTTAGCTGACAGGATATGGTTGTGTACCACAATTTTGGCTATTTTGAGAACTATACAAATTCATCAATTATGAGGTAAAGAATCGATCCAGATAAGATTTAAACAACATTCAAAAGAAAGGATTCCATTAATGAACTTTTCTGGGGGAGAGATCTATACTGGCTGGTAGGTGCTGCATGGGTAAATGTTCAGAAGAATCAGCCAGGGCATCAACTTATTCACTACCTGGTAGCTGTGGATGTGTGATGATCTTTTGCACTTCTATTGGTATCCAGTTATTGTTGCCTTCATCAACTAACTAAGAAGCATGGACACTGATGTATAATATGGCCACAACACCAACACTGACACGAACATGCTGACATGTTTTTTCTAAAAAATAGGGACACGACAAGCTATGAATACATTAACTAAAACTATAAGTAATTACTTTTTTAATTGATAGAAGAAGGCTCTCCTTCTCTCCTCAAATGAGTCTCTTATTCCTAGATAAATCAGGAAACATAGACTCCAGTCTGAATGGAAAACTTCTCTAAGGTAAGAATGTTTAAGATCTTCCCAAGGGTTAAAAAAAAAAGTATCATCTTAAAACTGAATGAGCTATTTATAATTCAACAAACAAGGGCAAGGTCCAAAACTTTTAAAAAAAAGCAATAGTCTTAAAACCACATTTCAACCAGCACAAGCTTTAAGAATTTTATGGAAGGAAATACAAAGCAGTCAGCATAGATGGTGAACATAAGAAACCCTCATTTGACACTCAAATTCAAACAGCGACAGAACAAATCAAATAAAAATCAATAGGAACATTCATACCTAAAAAAATACATATTTGATTCAAAATTATTAAAAATATGACACGTTGCTATGAAATACAAATTAGCTCTTTAAAGAAATTAGCTAAAACAAGAAGGCTGTAGCATGTTGAAAAACTCATCAATCAGTACTTCTGATTATTACAATAGCATCACAAACACAATTGAAACACTTGCCTAATTTGCAGTGATAGATAGAAGATGCAAACCATATGAGGGGGTCAGAAAAACGCATGCATTAATCTTCTAGGCACAGGCATTCTTTCATACTCTGCTGAAGTGCACATGGGTAATTGACTTAAACATCTCTATTTTACAGGGTAAGGGAGATACAATTTTACTGATCCATAAGCAATGTGAACATAAAAAATATCCACTCTAGAATGTGAAGAAAAATGAAAAGGTAGATACCGCAAGAGAGAGAGAGGGAGGGAGCAAGGGGGGAGAGAGAGAGAGAGAGAAGTAGATTCCTCTACACACCACAACTCCATTTTCGGATGCAACCAGTGCCTCATCATCATTCTGGAATGTTTCAATTACTCCATTATCTGATACTATTGCACCTGCCACAGCTACAGTATCCTAAAATGGAAAAAGATATGGCTTCTTTAGTTATTAAATCATTCAAGCATTGAACCACCATGGAAAGTACCAAATATGTCAAAGAAAGGAAAAGAAAGCTTTATGTGAAAGAAATGCATGACGAGTCAAAAGGTAATCTGGCAGCTGCTGTTAGGGGGGTTGGAATTCAGTAATATATTTACCTCTTAAGAATGCTCGTTTATGAGAAGTGATAGAACAATCACACCAAAAGCAGCAAATTGCTAATTTCCAAGATTAAGGACAGTGTTTGACAGCTACTTTTGTAGCATTCTGCCTCATAGGCCTATGCCCACGGTCCAAGTTTCTTTTTCAATATTTCCACTATCCTACCTCAAATGGGCAAACAATCTACCTTCAAAACTATGGCACCAGGAGTCACCTCCTCAACATGCTCTCTCAACCTTAAGAACTCACTAGTCATCCCTATAAATAAGGGCAAATAAATAAATAAATAAATAAATGCAACCTATCATTTACAAATTATGATAAATATTCCTCTTAGAAGATACCAGGATTGATGCAGCAATCAAGAACTATGAGACCAAGGAAAGGTTCAAATCCCAAACTAGCAGCTTTTGACATTGAGAACTAAAGGAATGCTAGATAAAAGCTTCGCTGACTGGCCTTTCAAAAATCCAGAACTTACCTTCCCTTATGTACAATCTAAGTGTTATCACATTGCTGCAATCCAAATGGGGTTTATGCACTACGAGTCAAAATCCAACTGCCCACGGAGTACATATCGTAAAGTTGTTCTCATTCACTATGTGTTATGGAGTATAAAATAAGATGTCTGGAAAGAGCTTGTACACTAGTTCTAGATAAATTAACCTTCAAAAGTACCTAAAAATAAGATTTTACATCAGACAGAAAGGCTAGCATTATGGTATGCCATTGTTGGCTTTGACCCAACCAAAGATTGGAAGCACCATTGACCATCTGGGAAAAGCCTAAGCTCGCTTACGGAATGTAGAAATGGAATAGATTAGTTTTAAGTGTATGGATATTATGAAATAGAAATGGAATTTGAATGAATGAACTTATAAAACTTTAGAGCATTTAGAAAATTACAAAAGTGAAACCATTCATTTTGTTGTAAATGCAGGCATAACAGATAACTAAACAGGCATAGTCCCCTTGAGATGCTTAAGGCAAGAGGTATCCTGAGTTGGTCCAAGACTTGTTGACATATTAATGTTTGATACAGTAATGATCTGTCAACCAAATTGTCATCCACAGATTAAAATATTGGCATTGGTATTCTATTAATCCTGAGTGTATCAAAATCGATCATATTGGGCAATATGTATCTATATTGGATGTTGCAAATGCATATTTTTTTTTCCTAAAATGATATTAAAATTGAATTATATACTAAAAGTTGACCATTTTTTATAATATATTTACGTATCTGAAACGTTTTAGCCATTTTCATCAAAATTGAGTTTGTATCTTCCTTGACCATCGAAAAAAATATCAAAAAGGCCATAGATATATAGATTTCAGTTTCCAAAAAGAAAGAAAAAATGACCAATACCTATTAGTCGATATATCTTTAATATAGTGATATACCAGCATAATTTTTCATTGTTGGTAAATATTTGTATCAAGACTTTCGAATACTAATATTTTGATCTATACTACATTATCATCTAAAAACTATCCTAATTAGTCATTCCACTTGTTGGCTCACTGTGAAAACTTGTAACTCCACGTTTATCATGTGCAAAAGAGCATGATCGACATCACGGAATGAAATATCAATAAGAAACGAGACCCATACAAGTTTGCTCATTTTTTGTGTTTTAGTGCATTGGATGCTTGGCTGACATGTAATATATATCAAGTGACATATATTGGTATGGCCCTCCAAGGCCAATATTTTCCAATAGAATGACAAAATGGCAAAGTCTCTATATCAACTGATATACAATATAATATCATATTTTAAATCATATGTGTTGTTAAACTCTTAGTAGTGCAAAGAAATTTAAAGTATATTTTTATATAGAATAAATTGAAATTGAAATAAAAGTTGAAAAATGATATAAAAATAAAAATTGAAAAAAAAATAACATTAAATATAAAATTTTAAGAACATATTTTTTTCCATGAGCCTTCCATAGATAAATAATAATAATACACAACTTGATGCTATCTTACTTAGTCATGAGAGTATAATAATAACAAAACTCGAGATAGGATATATGGCTAAAAATAGTACAACACTTTCAGGATCAAATTCAATCTTTTTGAAGTACAATAATAACAAAACTCCTTTTCAAGATGTACCACCTTAAACAAGCCTAGGGAACATAATTTGTGAAAATATGTTAAAGCACATTTAAAAAACTGGACAATCAATCTTTTCTTGACTTTCACATCTTTGCTTGCTGGATTATCTCCTGGCAATTTTCCTTCCTTTCCTGCTAGATCTTTTTTTTTTTTTCATTACTCCTTTTTCACGATACACCACCTTAAACAAGCCTAAGAACATAATCTGTGAAAACACATTAAAGCACATTTAAGTAACTTGACAATCAATCTTTTCTTGACTTTCACATCCTTGCTTGCTGGATTATCCCCCAGCAATCTTTTAATTTAAAGGATTCCTTTCATTCAAGATCTTTTTTTTTTTCCGTGTCATTACTCTTCTTAGATCTTTCAATGTTCATAAATGCAGCACAAACACGCTTGAGAGAAATATCATTAGATTCACCCACTGTTACCAGCCCCCCCTCCCCTCCCCCCGAAT
>JAOVVI020001798.1:0-22952 GCA_028571085.2 Nepenthes alata
ATATTACAGGGACAAAACAGGAAAATGAGCCTCATGTCTAACAAATATCATATTTAATCAAAAGAAATCAAATAAATCAGAAGGAATATCAAATGGATAAAAATACAATCAAATTTCAGAATAAATCCAAATCGCCGATAAGACAAATTCAACCGAAATCCAAGATCCAAATTTCAAAACCCAATGGCAGTCTCGTACTCAAATCAAATATCTAAATCCAAACAATTGTCCAAATTTCAAAAACAGTCCTCGTCGGAACGTATATATATATATATATATATATATACAAATATACATATATATATAACCAAAACAGAGGTGATTCGAACTAATTCTAAAGCCAATGTCAATCCGAGTCCGAGTCCAAGTCCAAATCCAATACCCAATCAGCTTGTGATTTGGGGCAGAATCTAATAGTTGGATGATCCAATAATGTGCGCAGAAACAGAAACAGCACCGCGACAGATATTCCAAAAGTCTAGATCAAAATATATAATCAAAATCATTTGTACAAGACATACCAAGCCCAATTATAGGCAAAAATCGAAGAAACTCAAATTCAAGTCCAAAAATCCATATCCAAATCAAAGTTTAATACCAATTAATGCAAAAATACAAATTATACACCAAAATAAGGTTCTAATTATTTAAAGACTAACTTGAGAAAGGGTTACATATAATCCCGGTAACCCTAGGCCAAAATTCATGTACTGTGTACCCACAGATAATGTTGCTCACTATATTTTTTCACCTGCGGCTTTGGATGCATTCCTCAAGCTTGTCAGATATATTAGGACATCCAAAAATATTCTAAAATCAAGTCAAATTATCCAAATGGGAAGGATTACTACTCCAAGCCTTTCCTGCTTCGGAAATGGATTTCCAAATAAATCTCCCCGTCGGGAGCTGGCCAGAGTGTCCAATTTCCAAATCCAAATGTAGTGACCACAACCCGGCTCGTGCATATGAAAATACACGGCCTATGCAAGTTTCATGTACATTTTCATCACACATACTGATATAAATATATAGCGAGTCCAATAAATATTTTGGGTTTCTAGAAAAATAATAAATTCCTAAAATCATAAAATCCATATTTAAAGACCCAAAATAATCCAATAAACTACACATACATGTCCAGAATAAATTAAATGGGTGTACAAAAATTCATACATGTTAGTAAAAATTTCAAACAGTATCCAAAATATATCAGAAATTAAATTAGACCAAAGAAGGGGTTTACAAATACTTACCTGGACCTCATACTTTGCAGATCTGAAGAAATGATGTCCCGAAGTGCCTCAATCGGCACTCTCTCTTTCTTGCCGCACGTGACCCTCGCCCAGCCGCTCTCTCTCTCCTCTACATGGCTTCTGTGCTGTTCACCCATGGCATCGCCGGTCACTGGCGGACTACCATTGGCCACCGCCGACCTCCGTCGTGATAGCGTTGCACCCCGCCGTCGCCGCTACTCAACCATCCTCTCGGAGCGTCGTTCTCTCTCTCTTACTACGCGGCTTCCTCTGCCACTGCTACTGCTACTCGACGATGACGCCACGCCAAACAACCACCACTGTGAACGGCTGTCGCTGGCCTCCCCAGTGTCACCTCGCCGGCGCCGATGCTACGATGCTGCCGACAACCATCGTCAGTTTCCTCAATGGTTTTCTCTTCGCGAAACCACCACCGGCACAGTGCCGCCCTCGCCAATCATCGCCATCGCCAGTTGCCGTCGAACGGCCGCCTTCCTCCCTCTTCTCCCTCTCTTCTTTCTCCTCCACCGTTGAAACCCTAAACTCCCTCTGTCTCCTCTATCTCGCTCTCTCCCCGATCCCCTTCATCTTATCTCTTCTTTCTTTTTTTTTTCTTTTTTTTTCATTTTCTTTTTTTTCGTTGTATATATATATATATATATATATATATGTTATTATTATTATTATTACTATATTTTATATTTTTATTTTCTTTTATTCCTAAAATCAGAATCAATATTTAGGCGACAATACGGGCGCACCCCGGGCGTCAGCCCAACCAATCCAAACATCCTCCCAAAATTTGTCAATATTTAATTAATTTTGTCACGTCCAATTTGCCTAAAATTATAATTAATATTAAATTAATCCAAACAAAAATCCGGGATATTACACAACTTGCATATAAGAAATCTAAAAAAAGGTCTATAAGTATGAGTCAATTTAAAATTGTGCATGGCTACAAATTTAGGAACCCTTAAACCTTGTCCCGATATCTCTATATGCTACTGTATCTATATCGACTGAAGGATGTACACAACACATTCATGACTTGTATGCATATACTTCAACCTAACTTGCATAAACGATATGGAGAATTTAATGTCGTGGATTATATCATGATTCAGATTAGATAACACAACGCCCACCTAGCCCCATTTCTCAATTGCATACTCATAGTGTTGATCCGTTCAAAATTCTACAATAAGTTGGACAAAATGCTTATGTTATCAATATTGCATCTGATTTTGGTTTTCACCATAGGTCCAATGTTAATAACTTAATTGCTTACGAAGGTGATTTCTAACCCCTAGATGATCCTTTTCTAGTTCCTTTAGATGAGCCGAGTATTGAGACCTTACTCAGATCTACACAATTACCAACCTTATCGGCACACAAAGTTAAAAATTGATACTATTCTACATTAGTGAATTGTGTTCACCAATGATAGAGAGGTTTAATGATTCCCTATTCATTTGGTAGGCCAACCAGATTTAGAGTGCATTGTATTTCTAGTAAGACACTCCACTAGCTAGATTTAGACTCCTTCCACCCTAGGGCAATTGATGAAGCTATCAGATTCCAAGCACCACATACACATGCCTACAAACATCGATGGAGGGCTACACAACTACTTAACTTGTAGTTGGGAGATTGACAACATGAGCTTTAGGATTCTAACTTGACGGGGTTAATTTTCTACAACCTTGGAAAAGTTGATGCGGACATATCGAAGATTTAAATATTGAGCATCGGTTTGTTATTTATTTGACTTTATTTACATATTTTGTCATACATTGGGGACTTTTAAAATTTCGTAATTTTAATAGTCTAGAATGCCTATGAAATATTATTTTTATTTTTATTATTTCTTTATTTTAAGTTACGTTATTAAAATTTTATATTTATTTTCTAATTAACCTAATAGTGTGGTGTTTCTATATAAGGACTCTAAATTTAATTATTTGACTTATAATTAATAAATTAAATTATTATTGGGAGATTGTATTTCTCTTTTTTTCTGCTAATAATCTCTGCTTATTCATTTTTTTTTATTCTCTTATCCGCTTCTCTCAATTCCTTCTTTCTCTTCTTTTTTCCTTCACAGCTTCTTATTCCCTTCATCAACTACCAACCCCATTTTTTTTCCTTCCAATTATAGTTGTTCCCTCTCAAGAGACTCATCACTTCTGCTGAGTTTCTCTTATCATTCCCACCCAAGCTTTAGTCATTATAAAAATGGTTGATCCCAAAATGTAGAATACAAGTTCATATGTTTGTCAACATTAAAAAAAAAAAATCTGTAAACTTGGTGTAAACAATAAACAGGAGCGATAACTACTTCATGCAAGAAACTCGGACAAGTTTATGATTTTGAAGAGATAACCACAATCAGAATGTGAATACTAGGACAAAGGAAACAAGATAAAGTACATTTTATGAATTTACCGTGGGCCCATATCATATATTGACTTTGCAGCAAATTTCATGTCATCAATGGTTTCCATTTGCACACCACCAAGTAAAGCAGATGCCTCCACCAAATTTGCAGTTACTATGTCAGCCGTAGGTAAAAGCTCATTGCTGCACTAAAGAAACAGGAAAGTACCTAAAGGTTCTTAGAAAGTAACTTCAATAAAATTAGTGAAAATGATTTCTAATATTCAAAGAAATATCAGCATTGGCAAGTTAGTTTCTCATTGACTGCATTCCCTCCGCTGAAATCATGAAATTTCTCTCAGGTCTTTTATCTAAATATTGTCTCAATGTTTTTCATCATCCCTTAATAGATTGTTACTTCATCACGTATAAGCAGGCAAGAAGCATGCTTCACCAGATCATTTATGATTTAACCACCTGAGCATGCAACAAAAGGAATTCTTTGTGGAAAAGCAAGATCTTGTTTCTGATAAGCTGAGGGTCTACAAAAGAGATGGAGGAATGCAACAGTTTCAGCTACTAATTGGCCTAAATAATCTTTAAGAACGGCAAGTCATAGCTTTCCAAGGATAAATTAGTTTAATCAGTGAGAATGATTAACAATCGTATAAGGACTTAGCTATGACAATTACTTTCTTGTAGACATTTTCAATAACATTTTGTTGCATTCTTCCCTCCTGATTAGCTCTCAGCTGTCCTGCAAGCAAAGGAACACCACATGCACAGGCGACAGGCAAGGGGGAGTTCAGGCGAAAGGAGAAATTAGGGGTTTCAGAGGGAAACGGGATGAGGAAGACAGGGAAGAGAGGGGAGGGAAGCTTCGAGAGAAAGTAGAGAAAGAAGCAAATTTCATAATAATCCTTCTGCCAAACACTGGCATCCCTATATCCCTAGCCACTGGAAACAGAAAGCTAAACCGCCAGTGACCACGTGTGCTTTGCTAAATGGTGGAGTGCAGTAATGTAATGTAATGTGTATGCATACGTATAATTATACGTATGTGTATGTATGTGTATAGAAGTATGTATCGTCCATCCGTGTTTATGGCTAAACAACAAAATCCTGGAAATGTCTCGGTGCTCGGGTGGATCGTGAGCTTCTTCGCAATGCCGTCGAATGATTGGTATCGTTTGTGACGTCTGAAATTAGGCCCGTAACACATTTACTAGTAAAATATGTGATGTAACCAAAAGATGATATGTGACAGTACTCGGATGCATATAGCATGGAATTGTTGTTTCCTTCTTTGTTGATTTCATGCAGCACAAATACTTATGCCAAATTAAACAGTTATAATTTTGTGAAAGAATATACAGAACTTATCAGAATCATGGATCCTTAGCAATCAAACATATAGGATGAAATACACACAAAGAGATTCAACATACCGAAACACAGGAAGAATGGAAGAACCAGCTAGTACATCTCCACTTGTAGAAACCATCACAGGGTCCACCACTAAAGCTGTCTTCAATAAGACCGTAACATGATTCATCAGGTCAACCCATAAGTCACAACAGCAACCAAATCAAGCACAATGCATACTGTAGTAAAATTGCATACCTCGAATTGGAAATTCAGAGATACATTGGAGAAGGACTTTAGCAATACCAACAGAAGGAATCATTCCAGTCTTTACCTATACATTGGAGGAGGACTTTGGTGATACCAACAGAAGGAATCACTCCCATTTTTACCAAGACAAAGTTCATAGTCAACCTAAAAGCCAACGTCCAGCAGCAAGACATACATATACAGTTCAAAACAGAGCCCTGATAGAAACTTCATTTCCATCATAAAAGCATCAAATTCCAAGCAATAAATTAAATAAATAACCAAATGAATTTTTTTCTCTGTTCCCATTACTCATAAACATAATGACTTCTTACTAAAGGGAAAAGTATAAGTTTGAACCTGCCAAAGCAATTTCATAATCAATTGTTTACGACTTCAGTATCTTTAAGAGGAGCTGGCTATATAAAGTTGCTTCTGCTATTCCACTCGGTTAGGTACAATATCCTTAAAGGGCAAACGCAATTTCATATCCTTTTCTATCATCGTATTCCAAGGTTTTGTAGGTCTATCTCTCCCTTTATTCTGACCTCTACTTTAATCAAATCACCTTTTCCCATCGTTTCTTTGTTAAGTGGACATTTTAGGTGTCTAGATTACCTTAATGTTAATATCTCATATTTTTCTACCATATAATCAACAATAAATATATTTATTGTTTATTTTTCTTTTAAACTGACTCTACTAATCCATCTTAACAAACTCCTCTCCTTAACACTTACTTTTTGTACATATTTTTTATTGCCCAATATTCAAATTCATAAAGCATAGCAATCTTCTAAAATTATCTTTTCAATTTAAAACGTATCTTCATGTCACAAACCACTCCCTATGTATTTCTCTATTTCAACCTACCTATGTTAATCTTGTTCTCATGTCATTGTAGAAATTTCCATTTTCAAGAATTGTAGAACGAACTGCAAATCTATTGACTTTAGGAATCATGTGATCACTAACTTGTTCATTATTCCCCCTAGACTTCATAAAGGTTGTATTAATGTCTTCCATTTTACTACTACTTATCTCAAACTCTTTAAAATCAAGAGCCTTTGTCCACATCAATATTTATTTCCACTCCTGCTCTAGTTTCATCAATCAAAACATATCCCAAGCATACACTAAAGCACCTTATCTTGATGTCTGATAAGTTCTTTCATAACTAAGAAGAGCAAGTGAAATCTTATAATAATAGGGAAATTCTTGGTATCATCTGTTACTGTTCAACAAATTTGCATAATGGCATCTATGTATTTTCTACTAGTTCTTATCTAGCAGCCACTATGAGATTCCAAGGACAACTGATCAAGCCTCCTAAAACAATGAACAAATGTAGATCTCATTTATTTTCCCTAAATTTATCTATTTAACAAATATATAGTTTTAGTGGTTAACCAACTTGGAAGTAAACCAAATTGATTTTTAGACATGCTCATTTCTTGTCTTAGTCTTTGTTCAATTAATATTTCTCAAAGTTTCATGATATGGCTCATTAATTTAATACCATGATTATTGGAACAATTTCAAATATCTTACTCATTTTTATATGTAAAGTACTTATCCAACATTTATTTAACATTATTTCAGTTCTTAAAATATATTAAGCATGCTAGTTAATCAAATCACCTCAAATCTCCTGAATATTTACAAACTTCAATAGGTACAAGATTGGATCCAGTCAATTTATCATCTTTCTTTTTTAAAATTGCATATTTGACTTCTTAAACTCTAAATGGGAATGATTAGAATTTGTAGTATTTTCCTCCTCTCTAGATTTTATGGGATTTAGACCTTCCCACTATTTTCACTGAATAACTTATTTCATTTTCTTTTATGGCATATCCTCCTAACTAAAGATTCAGTTATTCCTGTTGATTTCATTGAATAACTTATTAAATATGGATGTCTTTCTTTTATGAGATAATCTTTTAATAATACACTATTGTCTTCACCTTTTATGCATATAATAGTTAAATAGGTTCCTACTATTTTTTTCTCACCCTAGTCAGTCTGTCTTTCACTCTTTAGTTCCTAGAAGTGCACAGCTCATTGTAAGTTCTAAACTTAGATACAGCTACATTTTCATTGCTAGTCTATTTGCCTCTTTATATTATAGATATATCATTAAAAGTCATATCCTAAGACACTCTCTTTCCTCTTTACTGTCTTTTGGACATCCACATTCCCACCTTCCTAGGCACCAATGCTTCCTCCAGATTTTCCTAAGAATTTCTTTTCTATAACCTTAATACCATCAGCCCTCTTCTTCTGTGCATTATTTGCATCTTCTCTATCATCCACTGGCTGAATTCCTCTTCTAACATCTCATCTCTAAATCTTTTTTTCTGTTTTTTGACATTTCTCCCTTTAGGTTCTACCATCTAGTGCCCTTATACTTAGATATTATGTTCTTTCTTTTCCATCTTTAAATGATTATTTCCAATACCAAAAAAATCTATGTTGCTTAGTTAGACTCTAGTCAAGATTGATTTTATGACACTGACATTACAACACAACATATCTAATTTTCTTATTAAGAAAAAAGATCTATTCAACTAATCCAAGATTTACTTTTAAATGTATTAAGTTGTCTATCTCTTTTGTTAAAGCGGGTATTTAATATTAAAAGGTCATAAAAAAGAGCAAACTGTAAAATCAGATTTCTTAAGTCATTATTGTCACCAAAACCACCACATGCTCATTCATATTCCTTATTATCCTTCTGTATATAACCATTTAAATCTCCTCCTAGAAAATTATTTTCATCCACACATATCCTCAGCATCACACCACTAAATCTTCAAAAAAACATTTTATTTTCTATATTCTGACAAGTTGTTTTAAGGAGCTTAAGCATCAAAACCATTAATAATTTTTGTCCCTAAAACTAGTTTTAGTTTTATGATTCTATCCACAACTCTTATAACAACTGATTCATTTCATTTATAATCTTATCTACAATAATGCAGACCCTATTTTATGTTTTTCCGTTCTAATGTACCAAGTTTGTACCTCTTTGTGGACTTTTCTCCTACCCACTTTGCTTATTTGAGAGAAATTATATGAAATGTCTTGTAATCATCATATTCACTATTTTTATGTTTTTTCCACAAAGGTTCCTATGTTCCAAGTGGCTAATCTAGATCCTACTTTCCTGAGCTACTCTCTCAACCTGCCCATCTTGCATGTTTAACACTGTTTTTGAGCAAGGACATCACTCATTGCTTCGGGGAACCCTTGCTAATTTTTCGACTCTGACTGGTCTAAGGTATAACCCAATAGAATAACGGAAGAAGTCCTACACTAAATGACAGCTAACGGCTTAAAAAGTATTTTTAAATAAGCACAAACTTTAGTTTTGGAAAGCCATATTTTTTGCATCGACAACTAATAAATACTTTCATGAATTACTATATCAATCAAACATGTGGACTATAACCAAAGTTTTCCAATTGCAATGACTCAATTCCATAGTAATAAATGAATTTCAAACAACAATCAGACAGAAGTTATTGTACTTAAATCAAAATTGATAAATATTTATAGTTCTTTGATAAAAAAAACATTACAAAATAAATGGGCATCCAAGTGCATGAATGACAACTCTAAAGAACTACTAAATCAATTCCATCATGCAATTGTCAACTGAGTATAGCTAACATGCATTTGACATTGAAATACAGGAAAATTAATGCCATTGAATTACCTTTTTTGGGTACCTGTGAGAGTCAATGATGTAACATCTTGATATTTCATGTTCCGATCTATGGCCATTCGGTGTGAATGATTTAATTATGACATTTTTATTGGGCCATTTTGGGTTAATTTATTTTATGGACTTTATTTAATCTTTGTGGATTATACTAAATTATATTTTTAGGAGTATTTTGGTGAGAATATGCAAGGGCCTGCCATAACAAAGGATATTAGAAGGAAGAGGGAAAATGTGTAAGTTTGAAAGTTTTAGAAATTGACAGGTTGTTACCTGTGTCGGCCAAACCATAAGAATAAGTTTGAAAGTTCAAAAAATTTAGAATTGAAAGTTGTTTTGTGGCATTAGGAATAAGTTGACAGAATCCATCAGAGATGTTTTGAAAATTTTTAGTTTGAAAGTTAAATTCAAAAATTTGAAAGTTGGTCTTATCTCAGGAATTTAGCTGAAACCAGGTCTTTTTTAAAGGAGGGAAAGGAGGAGATCCAATCTATATTTAAATACGAAATTGAGGTTGCCTCTTCCTCACAAAAAAAATTCAGAAACCTGGAGGAGGCTGGCTAGAGAAAGGAAAAGAGGAAGAAGGAAAAAGGGAAAGGGAATTCCAACAAATTTGTGTAAGTAATTCATGTACCCACCTATTAGTAAATTCATTACCTTCTTCATTGGTTTTGAGGTTTGAGTAAGATAACCTATTATCTTCTTCCTTGACCCACATGCTTTTGTTGGGTTGTTTATAGTATGGAGGAAACTATTTTCACACGTTATGTATTATCATATACTAGTGGATATATATGATGTGGATCTAAGGCCCTTTGGGTAAGAAAATTGTTAGTAGGTGTTGTTAACTATTATGGTATGCTAAATCATGAGTAGATCTAGAAATTTGAGATCTCATACATGTATAATTGTGGTTTTGGACAAAATCTATCAAGTGTTGCATAAGCACCTCTTCACTGCAGGCCTGCAATTTGACTCTAGTAGCATTATTGTTCCTTACCGCATAAGCGCCTATCTAGCAGCAGACCTGCAGCTTGCGTCTGCTAATGCTAATGTTCTTTATAACCAAGCGTCCATCTAGAGATTGACCTATTATTTCCTTTGATAGTTTTATTATTCCCTATAACATAAGTCCCACCCAATGTATGACCTGTGGCTTTCCTCTATAAGTGTTATTATTATCTATAGAATAACTGCCCATTTAGCGGAGGACTTGTGGTTTGCCTTTAGAAGTGTCATTATTCTCTATAGCATAAGCACCTATCTTGTGGCTAACTTACATTTTGCCTCTAGAAGTGTTATTGTTTACTGCAACAAGAACGCCTTGCCCGTGGCACACCCACAATTTTAATCTATGGCTTTCGGTTTTAACTCGCAGTCATCTCACAGATTTACGTACACTAGAGAATTTATGACTATGGTAAATAATTCATATGTAAATGAATTTCGATACATTTATACAAAGTTTTAGAGATGTTAGAAGTGTGATTACTGTTGAGACCTAGAGACATTTATTCTAGTGTTTTTGATATATTTAAAGGACTTTGGTAAGCCATAATGAGATGTCGCTAAGTAGAGGTACTTAGGTGCTCATGTGTTGATTCCTCTATTGTTCTTAGTTTGATCCACTAATTATTAAATTCCCTTTGTTTTTGTCACATTTGTTTTTGTCATATAATGCGGGCAATCCATCGAGAAGCAAGTAACAAGTAACTAATAAAGAAAAGAGAAATAAATAGTTCAGTAATTGAAGCTCTTCCTATTGCAGCATCAGAATCGGATCGGTATACAAACTTCAGCACCGAGATAGCAAGCCATTAGTTACAGCTGTTAATATTGTTAGTTGTTGTCAGTTAGTTGATAGTTTAATTACAAAGATAAATAAAGGAGTTACGTGGGAATTTGCACTATATAAAGGATGCAGATATTAAACTGTAATCAGTTTAATTGATGAAGCTGATTTTATGATTTGTTTATAAGAAAGCCTATCAATTCCCGTAGCTCCCCTCCTCTTTTCCTATTTCTTGCTCTGTTCTCCCCTTGTCCTTCCTGTCTTCTTCCTCTTCCCTCTTATTTCCTTTCTTTCTTTAACAATTTCATTGTCGTCATATATTATCTTATTATTCTATAGAAAAGTAAATGAGAGTAAGAAAACTCTAGGGGTGTCAAGGCAAATGGGTGTCAAGAGAACCCTAGACTAGTCCACACCTGTTCAATACCGATCTCATATATAGTAGAGTAAGGTCTTTTGATTTTTGCAGACACATACATATAGCCTTATGATCATCATAGTGTAACATCATGGGATATCTGGGTGGGGTATCGGGTTGGCATGGGCCGGCCATGGTACTATGGACTCAAGGTAAACTACTATTGTGTGTGGTAGGTAAGCGTGGTAGGGATGGTTGCATATCAAGGATGTCAAGTAACCATATATGACTTACCCAATTGATGGCCGCATAAATATATTGACTTTTAATTCACAATTATAGAATAAGATCCAAGGAGATTTTATTGACATCTAATTTTTTTAGACCTTGAGTTGATTTGGTCTGAGAAATCTGAGGAGGTTCACTAATATCTTATGATATTTTGAGACCTAATTTGTGTTAGAATTCCGTGAAATCCAGTTATTTTTATTCAGCTTAATGATATCTTATGTTGAGCAGTTGATATTGCTATTGCATATTGATCTATTGGTATTGAGCTTTATATATTCAGGAATTGTTAACTTGCTTTGCATGTTGTATATTATTATACTGTGCTTTTGAATAGCTTGTTGGCGGATGAATTCCTTAGATCATTCATTGACTTCCACTGTTGTTGACTATGGACATGGATTAGTTGCTGTGTATTCGGCTCACTATTTGTATTTCTCCCCTTTCAAAGTAAAGCACATGTGGCTTGCAGACTGATCTGAGGGCTATGATGGCCAACTCATGGCTTAGATATGAGAATCTCTTAGAGAAATGCCTAGGTTATGTCCTAGTTGAGGGTTAAGGCATTGGACTAGTTGTTCTATAATACTTGTTTTATGGTTAGTCAATCATGGAGATTTTAGAATCCACCACCATAGAAATCAACAGTAACACTAACTTTATTCGACATTATACTTAGATTCTGCTATTGGGCTGTATTTTTCCCAGTTATTGACATATTTAGATATATTGACCTTTATGGTTGGATAACCTTATGGTACATATGATGAGATGATATATTTAACTTAAGTTTGATGTTATTTTCTGCATATGCAGCAGGGCGGAGAGTCGAATTAGCCTCTGTCACTACATTTGATGCACTAGAAGTGAAAAAAAGGAATTTGAAACTCATGAAGCAAGCATCCCAAGATCAACTAATAAAGTCAAAGACCAATAGGAAATTCAACTATATCCATGAAATCAACTGAAGCAAACCATGAATCTAGTGTTGTGATGAATTCAAATTTCCAGCTGATGCCCAGGACCTTGGCAAGTGCAAAATGCCAAATCATTTTCAAGGAATCAAACCAATCAACTAAGAATTGATGCATGGAACCCAATCTCAAGCCCCTAAATGCATGTTAAAACAATTTTTATCTATGCCATGAGATCTAATAGTTCATAATCAGGATTACCACATCAACTTGCATATCAGAAAGAACAGCTTTCATTTGCTTCGCAACAAAATCCTCCGGCAAAATGTGAACGCCCTGAAAAATCAATCCAAATGTTCGTAACAAATGAAAAAAAGTCCTCGAGTTGGCTTAGACTTGATTAAAGACCCGTGATAGACATAAATCATGAAATCACCAATCCTAATTGGGCAAACTCATAATTCCAGTAGGGTCTCGCATCTTTGATCACATATCTTCATAGACACACACAGACTTCGGCATTTCAATCCTTTGACTCCTTCCCACTAAAACCAACCACTTTATTTCCTCTCATCTGCTTTACATTAAAACATAGAAACACGTAGCGACATAAAAAGGATAGTAAGGTAGTTAGAAGGTCACTCCCATGACCAAGTGACAAGGGTTAGACTCTCCTCCTCCTCCGGTGGGTGAGGAATGCCTCACTCCCATGATCTGGCAAGAGCCAACACTCTTGTACCACTCAACGGCCGGGTTCCTATCTATCCCATCTAATATTTATTTTCTTAAAAGTAAAGACAAAAGCATACAACACTGTTACGAAAAACACACTGTTGAAAATCGATAAGGACCTGAACCCCGACAGTGTTCTGGGCAGTGACGGCAGTGATCACAGTGGAACAGTAGACTCCACGCGCAGCACAAGTCTTAAGATCAGCTTGAATTCCAGCACCACCACCCGAATCGGAGCCCGCAACGCTCATTACATGTGGAATTTTAAATTCTGAGCCATCCCTCATCATCGACGCCGGGGCACGCCAAGTAAAACAGCTTCTTGCGTCCCAAGGTGACCGAAACCGTTGAACTGCTACGGTGGTTTTGTCGAACTTAAAAAAATTCTGGGGGAAATGGGGGAAGCATTGTAAAAATTAAGTCTTAAGCGCAAAAAATGGTCAAACGATGAAGACAGTGGGTTCTGCTGCATGATAATAATCTTATATTCAATTGGTATGCACAACAAATAAGATGGCGTCTTAATAGTGTTTCTCCGCTGTCAATTAAGAGTCGAAAATAATGGAAATTAAAGCACAGAACTAACTACAAATGAAAAATAAAACAGAAACAAGAACAGGGACAGATGGCGTGATAAACATACCATCCACGGCGAGGAAGTTGAGAGGGGTTGAGCGCTGGCGAACATGACGAAACAGAGGAAGTGGCAGATTTTGAGTGACAGTGGATAACTGGAACCACAAACTATACTTTTTTGTTACGGTTGTATTTTTCCGCGTCATGTATATAGTATTGCTTTCAGGGGGTGTTTATGTTCGATTTAGATTTGCAGAAAGTTATAAGTTAAAATTTTTATTTAACATGCTTTCTGATAATTTTTAAAAAACTTGTAAACTAAAGGCCTGATTTATAAATATTCTCAATTACTTTTTAAAAAAAATTATCTATTTTTGTCAATAAGTTATTTTAAGGATGGCATTTAAATGATCCTTAATATACCCAAATATCCATAGGTTAAGAAAACAAACAAAACATTAATAATATTCTTACTTGGTCTATTTATTTTGATTTTATTCTCAACTTTTTTTATATTTTATTTTACACAATTTAGTATATAAAAACTCACTTTAAAAATTTTAACTTACATAATTGATTTATCAAAATTTAGTATAATTGTGCATTTTAAAAAATTTAGAATGATGCAAACTAAAATCTAGATTTTCTATTGCAAGTATAAAATCCGGCATAGATTTGTGTAGCAAAACATTTACATAATAAAAGTGGGCAAATGTACAACTTGTAGAGTGAATTTTAGATGTTAGAATGAGAGTCTAATATTGAAGTAAGACTCTGACTTAATATAAATGGTGTTAGAATGAAAATTGGATTGAGTTCTAAAAAAAATAGTGTATTAATCAAACATAAATCATACTGAAAGATTTTGTGATAAAAATAAAAATCCTACTCAGATCTGTAATAAACTATACAGTTATGATCCTTAAAAATTATAATATTATTAAATAATTAATATTATTTGGTGAAGTATTCTGACACTCTATATGCAATCTTTGTGAAGTACAGCATATACTTTCCTTTACATGTATAATGGTCATTATCTTACATAAATGCTTATTATAGCTATTATACGCTGTTGCATAAAAGATTAAATTGATCTAATTAACACCACAGAATGATAGATTAAGAAAAGTTGAGAGAAAATTCAAGAAGAGAGAAGGAGATCTGAACAAAAGAAATGAAAATAAAAAAGAAAAGGCATTTGAGAGAGTTTCACCTCGTAAAGATAATGAGGAGCTCATCATATTGCTACCACATCCCCTTATCAATCCCGAACTATTAGCAAGATAATTCTATCTTAATTGATCAACTTAATTAATAACTTTTTTTAATATCTCAAGACAAAAACGAGATTAACGAAGAAAATTTTTAAAATACAACAAGTCTATGCATTAGGCATATAATACCCAATTCCCATATGATCTATTTTGGTATTATATGTTATTTTAGATAAATTAGATGTATCAATAATAATTATATATTGTAAAATTTTGTAGGATTTATGTGATGAATCGACTTTTTTTACTGAAATTCGGTAGAGTTTTGACTAAAAAATAGCCATTAAACTGATACAAACTAATACAAAATTTCTGTACAAATACAAATATACATCATGAATTCACAACATAAGATCCAAAAGTCACAACAAATACATGGGACCGTCGCCATAACTCCGGTATAACATTAGTTCAGATAAGATGTCATTAGGAAACAAAATAAACCATGATAACTTGCGAAAGTATATACATCCATCAAATACAGTGAAAACTAAACTACACATACATCATAATCATCATCATCACATACATCATTATACAACTCTATCTCAAATAATACAAAATACTTCATCAGAAAGTTTTAAAATTACAAAACTAAGTCCACAAGGGTATCTTCTATGTCTTTTAGCCTAGCCGACTTAAAATCCTCTACTCTACTTCATCGAGTATAAACTCGTACTCATTTGAGGAAAATAAAATAGTAAGAATAAACTAAATACTCAACAAGGTACATATATATATATATATCAAGGAACATACAAATTTCATATTCAAATCATAAAGATACATGTAGGAAAGAATAAAGGCGAATGAGAAATTATTAAACATGAATAAATAGGGATGCTTTCATAATACATTCTAAATTTCTTTAATTTATTTTATTATTTTTCTTAATCATCAAATCATACTGAAAACTTATTTCGTTAGGGATTAGAGCCAGTAGGTATTACTGACTAAAGAAGCGGTCGATCTTAGTCTGGATTGTATTTGTTCCTACACAATTAAAAATTATCTCCTCCTATTCAAAACTCAGATACGGGCCATCTACATACAATCCCTATAGACGAGACCTTAGTTGTATGCGATCTCAAAGTAGATAATGACCTTCCACTATAATATATTAAGGCATGCCAAAATATATAATTTAATGAATATTTTTCGCTCTAAGTTCTTAGTTTTTGATTTCTTTTAGAAATCCTGCTATTAAATTCATAAATTTTTCATTCATACTTTATTGGGGAACGATTTATTAGTTATTTACTTAATTGTAGAATATCCTTCGTTGATCCTTTTTTTTCATAAAGTTTACATAGATACATATTTTCATATCCTTGTAAGTTTGAGTTGTCACATAATTTAATTACAAGCATAATTTCTTTGGAGCTTAAAAGAATTAGAAAATTCTTACCACATTAAGCCAAGAATGACTTTAAAGCTTTCGGATGATGAATTCTTTTATAAACAGTTTATAACGTGATTTTGAAACATACCAAAATTAATATATCCATGATACACGTATAAATCATCATAAAACTTGTAACATATAAAAAATTCTTATCATCATGAGGCAAATATAACTTTAGAGTTTTCAAACATATGCAAGATAATATATTTAACGTACATGCAGTTAAATATCACTATTCAAGTTCGAAAATATTTTTAAAATATATGAAATTAACATATATAAATCTGTGTGCATAAATGCCAAATAGACAGAGTACCCACGCCCATAAAGTTAGGTTTATAAATTTCTAAAGTCAAATCATATATAAATTATAATTAATTTGGATAAAATCAAAGGGGACGTGGGTTAGAATTTTGATGAGCATAATACCGTGCAAAATTATCAAATGGAACACACAATCGATAAATTAATATGTTCAAGGTATGTATAACGATTTTCTAGAGCCAATTTATATAAAAATTTGAAAATAAATGGTAAAATTATTCAGGGCGCGAGGTTAGGGTTTCACATTCGAAAACTAATCAAAACTAAGAAATCGGATATGAAATTAAAGTATTTACATACTTAAGTCATGAATAATATATAATATAAACTTAACTGGGTATCGAAATGAGGATACCTGAAGAAAACGAAATGAAAGTATAAATAAATGAGAGAAAAGGGTATGAGTGCACTTACCTCAACCCGATTTATTACTTCTCTAACTGGCTCTAAGTTGGAATCAAACTTGAGAACCTTGATTTTTTCTTTCTTTCTCTTCTCACTCATCTTCTCTTTCTCTCATTTGTGTAGAAACCAAAACAATGGCTGAGAATAAACCCTCATGGGTTTTTATCGCAGAGCACTGGCTGGCTCGTAGTAGGCGCGCCTGCCTCGGCTTCAGCGCCCGCCCTGGGTACTCCTAGATTGGGCGCCCACGGCGCTATCTCGGGCTCCCGGTGGACATCCCTCGCCGTTGCCACCTATGCTTCTGGAACTCAATTTTTTCACACACATTAAACCTAATTTTAATTATATTATCTTAATTATCAATAATTACGATATTTAAAAACTGATACATTATAGTTTAGGATTTAGGATTTTCAATTTTGGATTTCGGGTCTAGGTTTTAAAGTTTATGATTTATGGTTTTGGGTGTAGGGTATAGGTTTGAGGGCTTGGGGTTTAGGGTTTGGGGTTGGGGTTGAGGTTTAAGATTCGGAGTTCAGGGTTTGGGGTTTAGAGTTAAAAATTTTGGGTTTTGAGTTTGGTGTTCAGGGTTCGGGGTTTGGGATTTAGGGTTCAGGGTTTAAGAAGGGTTTGGGATTTAGGGTTCAGGGTTTAAGATTTGGGGTTCAAGATTTGGGGTTCAAGGTTTGAGATTCAAGGTTCAAGGTTCAAAATTGAGGGTTCATGGTTCAGGGTTCGGGATTCCAGGTTTGAGGTTTGGGGTTAAGGGTTTAGGGTTCATGATTTTGGGTTTAAGGTTTGAGGTTTGGGTTCAGAGTTTGGGGTTCCGAGTTCTAAGTTTCACATTCTAGATTTAGGGTTTATAGTTTAGGGTTAAGGGTTCAGCGTTTGGGGTTCAAATTTTTGAGCTTAGGGTTTGGGGTTTAGGGTTTGGTAATTGGAGTTTGGGATTTAGTGTTCAGGATTTGGGGTTTAGGGTTTGGGGTTTATGGTTTAGAGTTAGGATTTAGGGTTTATGGCTTATGGTTTAGGATTTATATTTTAGGGTTTAGGGCTTACGGTTTGTGGTTTAGGGTTTGGGGGTTAGGATTTTGTGGTTGGGGTTTAGGGTTTTTAATTTTAGGTTTTGAGTTTTGGGATTTGGGGTTTACGATTTAGGGTTTCAGATTTTGGGGCTGGGGTTTTGGATTTAACGTTTAGGGTTTAGAGTTGAGGCTTTAGGGTATGGGGTCTGGGGTTAAGGGTCGAGGGTATAGGGTTTGGGGTTGGGGGCTGATGATTAAGAGTTTAGAGTTCAGGGTGTGGAGTTTGGTGTCTGGGTTCTGAGGTCTGGGGTTGAGGGTTTAGAGCTGACAATTAAGGGTCTAGGGTTTAGTGTCTATGGTCTAGGGCGTAGTTATAGGGTTTAAGGTTTAGGGTTTGAGGTTTGGGGTTTGAGATTTGGGGTATGTGGTCTAGGGTTTGGGATTGAGGGTGGAGTGTTGAAGGTTGAGGATTGTGGGTTGAGGGTCTAGGGTTTAGGGTTTGGGATTTAGAGTTTAGAGTCTTGGGTTTAGGGTTTAGAATTTGAGGTTTATGGTTAAGGGTTCGGGGTTTCGGGTTTAGAGTTTTGGGTTTTGGGTTTTGAGTTTAAGGTTTATAATTTAAGGTTTAGGGTTTAGAGTCTAAGATCTAGGATCTAGGAGTTAGGGTTTAAGGTCTGGAGTCTAGGGTCTTAGTTTTGGGGTATGGGGTCTTAGGTTTGGGGTCTCGGGTCTCGGGTTGAGAGTCTAGGGTTTAGGGTTTGGAGTTTAGGGTTTATGGTTAAGGGTTTAGGGTTTGGGGTCTTAATTTTGTGGTATGAGATTTAGGGTTGAGGGTTTAGGATTGAAAGTTTGGGGTTTGGGATTTAGGGTTTAGGTTTTAGGTTTCAAAGTTTAACATTTAGGGTTTAGGGTTTTGAATTTGGAGTTTAGGGTTTATGGTTTCGAGTTTTGGGTTTGGGGTTTAGAATTTGGGGTTTGGGGTTTAGGGTTTTGTGTTTTGGATTTTGGGTTTGGTGTTTTAGGTTTAAGGTTTTGGGTTTGGAATTTGGGTTTGAGGTTTCGGGTTTTGGGTTTGGGATTACGGTTTAAGGTTCAGGGTTGAGGGTTTAAGGTCAACAATGTGGGGTCTGGGGTTTAGGGTTGAAGGTTTAGGGTCTCGGGTCTAGGGTGTAGGGTTTGGGGTTTGGGAGTTGGGATTGGGGTTGGAGGTTGGGGTTTGGGGGTTTATAGTTTAGGGTTTAGAATTTAGGATTTAGGGTCTTAGGTGTGGGGTATGGGGTTTAACGTCTGGGGTTGAGGGTTAAGGGTCTAGGGTTTGAGGTTTGGAGTTTCAGGTTTGGGGTTTGGGTTTAGGGTTTCGGGTTTGGAGTTTAGGGTTAAGGGTTTAGGATTTAGGGTTTTAGGTTTCGAGATTAGGTTTTAGGGTCTAGGGTTTAGAGTTTAGCGGTGGCGAAACCCCAGGGCAGTGACGTCTTCCCGATTCTTGAGACGATCGGTGACTTTCCAAAGAAGATTCTTGTCGCATTGACAGGCACTCTATCATTCCTTTGCTGAAGTGAGAGGCCATGACTGGGGGATTGGTGAGGTCGATCCCACGACAATGCCTCTCACCGACCCTTTGTAGAGTAGAAGATCTTGTAAAAGCCATTGCAGTTCTCGCAATAGGGGCTCGACATGTTCGACCCGCTATCCATCGCAATTGGCGTCAACCATCCAAGCACCTTGCCAGCCTAGATTTCTCGGGGTCATATCAATTGACGATAGGACTCGAGTCATCAGCAAGCAATCTACCTGAAACTATAGTAAGGTGCTGGCCAGCCAAATCATGGTGGAAGACCAAGTCGTATGGAGCATAGAGGCCGTAGGCTAGAGTGCCAACAAAAACACCTCAGCGACTCTCCGGAGTGAAGCACACAGGCCGTGCACCCTAGATAGTCAACCGGTCCCAAGGGCATAGCATGCCGTCCACCTTGAGCATCGTCGACGATTTTGTGCTGAATCCAGGTGAGTTGTGCATGCATCATACTGCTTACTTGGACCATACCTTGACTAATAAAATAGTCATTTCATCTGCTCAGTAGGCTCATTTGAGTGCTTGCATATCATCTCATGACATCAAACGACCTAAACTATCCCTAAATCGGGTGAACACTTGTTTGCATGTAACTCGACCTATGAACAGTAAAAAAACCTCAATCCCGTACTGAGCGGCCCATGCACTATCGAATTTGAGCATTAGTCTCGTGCCAAGCAGCTCATATGCGATCAAATTTAAACCTCGATCCCATACCGAACGCCTCATATGTGGTTGAATTTGAACATCGGTTCCATCACCGAGTGGCCCGTATGCGATCAAATGCAAAATCTTAGGGGGCTTTTCAATGTGCGTGAGGTGACCTTTTCCTGAAAGAGAGAGCACCATCAGTCGACGACGGTCGGCAGATTAGGATCAGACGCA
Source organism: Nepenthes alata (assembly GCA_028571085.2). Taxonomy (NCBI): domain Eukaryota; kingdom Viridiplantae; phylum Streptophyta; class Magnoliopsida; order Caryophyllales; family Nepenthaceae; genus Nepenthes; species Nepenthes alata. The sequence goes on from JAOVVI020001798.1 coordinate 20,528, forward strand.
TAAAAGCTACAACGTCCTCTATAGGATCGAGCGCCGACAGGTACATGTGGACGACGGCCTAGGCTATACCAAAGCTCGGCTACAATAGTCTAAAGGCTTAGCCGGCAACCATATTTTCTCAATGCTACGACCTTCTCCTGGCAGGAGTGAGTGCAAGCAGCCAAACACATTTGACAAAACCCATAATGATAGTTGCAAGACTTAGCCGGCAACTACATTTCCCCTGTGCCACGGCATCCTTCTACAGGAAAGAGCACGGATAGACGAACGCACCCGGGCAAGCCCAGTGACGATGGCATTACTACTTAGTCGGCAAACGGGTCATACCTGCACCACGACCTCCTCCGGGCAGGAGCATGCACAGTCCAGTATGCAAGCCCAAATCTAGCCTGACAACACTAACGCTTAGTCAACAAGCGGGAAAGCGTTAAAAGAGCTCAGCATAAACAAGAAAAGCATCAACAACAATGATAAAAATGATCTAGCTTTTTTCAGTAAAGAATCGAGATGTACATCCAGAGTCATATAGTGGCCCCAAAAGTTACAAGAAACAATCTACACCTACAACCTAACCGGAAGACCTTCCTAGATTTGGGGACCTCCCAGTTTGCATGACGCAGGCCCTTGACTGGCACCCAGATGCACTCCGAATCAATGCTCGCCTCTAAGCCAGGCATTCTCTCTCTGAGCATCCACGATCAGCAGCCAAGTCCTCCAAAGTTCATACTCGAGTGACACGATTCGATCCAAAACCAGAGCATTGGCCTCAATGAGCTCTTGCGATCTCGCTTTAGACTCGGACATAACTTGGCTCATATGGTTGATCCGCTCCAAGCCTTGTTGGGCCTCAACAATGGTGGTGTTGACCCGACGCTCCATCTTGTTAGCATCTCGGTTTGCTCATGTCTACTACGCACGAGCTATCTTAGACTCCTGCAAGCGTATAGCCTCCATCATAGCATGGGGAGCCCCTTGCAACTGCCCAGTAGAAAAGAGTGATCAAACAGGCTACAATGAAAAAAGTACAAGACATAGAAATCTATAATGCCCTACCTCACGGGAAGGCAAACGGACTTGGCGAGAGCACGCAATAGACTTGAAGTTAGGAGGCGCCCTTAGAGCCTTCGATGGCTTAGGAATTCGGGCATTTGGGTGATGTCCCTCCTCAACATCAACCACACTTCCTGAGTCGCCTCCTTCAATGTCCTCTGTCTTATGCTCATCGTCAATTACCCCCCAATCTAGGGCGCCAAGGCGGCAGAAGGCGAGGAAGCAAGCAAAGCCAAAATATCATTAATGTCCTGATGAGCCATTCTAGGCAAAGCAGCTAGAAGAAGGAACAAAGAGCAAAGGGTAGAGATATCCACAAAGCCAATAAATGTCAAAAACAGGTGAAGGATCAGCACTTAAATAGCCAAACACCCTAACCTGGAAGCGGTATCATTTGAAGACGCTGGAGCCGTGTGTCCCCATAATGGCCGCAATAGAAGCCCTCACCATGGTGTGCAGTGAAGCGTCTTTTCACTGGCACCATTAGGACGCATGATGTTCCACCTTTTCACATGTTTTGCTAGTTGCCAATGCACCCTGATTGACATGACGGTGGCACAATTCAGATTGTGATGCCTTAGCGCACCATTTTCTAAAGGTGACAAGCCAACAGTACTCGGCCCTAGCGGACATAAGGCTGATATGATTGGCCAGTGTCTAACTGAGCGTTAGGGTAGTCAACCACGAGTCAGATTACTAGAAGACCGAGGTGCCAGCCAACCGAACTATCAAGACATCAAGCAGTCAAGTGGTTGAAGGTGCTCGACCCTGACAGGCTTGAGGCGTGCTCAGTAGGCCCCAACCCCTACTGAGTGTGGGGATGAACTGCTATGAGCTGAACTTTTAGAAGAATGAGTTGTCCGAGGATCGAACTATCAAATCAACATAGCCCAAGCGTCTGAAGACAACTTTCAAATATTTTAATTATTCATATTATGCAAGACTATTAGAGTCATATGAGAAAGTATAAAGCATACTTTAGGGTTTAAGGTTTGGGGTTTGGGGTTTGGGTTTTTGTTTGTGGTTTAGGGTTTTGGATTTGAGATTTGGAGTTTTGGGTTTGGGTTAGGGTTTGGATTAGGGTTGGGGTTCAGGGTTAGGGGTCAGGGTTTAGGGTTCAGGATACAGGGTTTAGGGTATAACGGTTTGGGTTCAGGGTATAGGGTTATGGTCTAGGGTTTAGGGTTCAGGATACAAGGTTTAGGGTACAACGGTTAGGGTTCAGGGTACAGGGTTCAGGGCTTAGGGTTAGGAGTTAGGGGTTAGTGTTTAGGGTTAGGATTTGGGGTTTGCGGTTCCGGGTTCGGGGTTTGGGGTCTAGGGTAGTGTTTCCGAGTTTTGGGTTAGGGGTTTGGGGTTGGGGGTTAGGGTTGGG
>JAOVVI020001799.1:0-22942 GCA_028571085.2 Nepenthes alata
ATTAAATTAAAAACATCACAAAAGTTTTATAAAATAGACAAGAATTTTTTTTCTTATAACCAAAAAAAAACCTTTAAAATTCAAATCAATGATGCTTGCCTTAAATTTTGATTTTGGTTTGAGAAATTTTGAATTAAACTCCTAAACCTTTTAATTTTGGGTTTTGTATGAGCACTGCTATATTTATAATTACTTCGTATTTTTATATATAACTTTTCTTGTTTTTGTAAAATTATATTTACATCTACCAATATGAAAAAAAATTATACGATACAAAATTAAAATCATTTGACCTTAGATCTTAAAATTAATATAAGAAATATATTTTTACATTGGCATTTATAAATAGTGTAATAAATTTATTAATTAGATAAATAGAAGTTCTATTATAAATAGTGTTCTATTAGATAAATTTAGTAATTATATCTTATAAGCTTAAATAGATGACTGGCTGAGAACCGAACTCAGATTGCTGAATTCGAGCCTACCGACTTAGCAGGTTCCATTGATGTCCCACCCCACCAAAGCTAAGTCCTGACAGACGAGCTACTAAGAGCCAACTTAATAAGCCCCAAGGCCAACTAGGCCAAGTTCTGACTCCATATCAGGGTCCAAACAACAGCAGAACCCCGAGCTCAGTATCAGGGGCCAGGCCGTAGCTGTGGTCAATGGGGACCAAACCCCAGCAGAACCCAGAGCTCAGTATCAGGGGCCATGCCGTGGCTGTGGTCAATGGACCCCAGATGGTGATCCTACAATACCGAACCATGTAGATGTTTCAGAAGAGCACTATATGGGAAAACATTGTCAATTCCTTTATATCGCTATTACTCATTAGTGATAAGCAAATCAGATCAGACTTCATTTCCGATCCCAGAAAGCCGGTTCTTATCAATCATTCTAGGCAGCATCGGAGTAACAGACCCACAAGTGAAGGGTGACAATGGCCAAAGAACTATAGGACAAACAATTAGAGCTAAATCACAAAACGATGAAGCTGACTGCAATGGCCACTTTAGACAGTTCTGCCAAATGAAACAGAGAACTTCTTTCATCTCACCGATCAGGATAAGCTATACGGTGCAAACCGATGACAGAAATCGAAATGAAACATGGTAATTACGGATTGTCAAGAGATCGTTTTCGGGCGAGCGGAGACGGCCTGGAGAATCTTTTTCCTAGGACCCTGCGGAAGGAAGCGGCAGTAATGAGAAGAAAATACATGGTAAATAAACATTTGCGAACACACTTTCGGATGATGTGGCATGCTTCCATCTCTATACAATCTTGTGTAGGTCCATTAATATAGAGAAATTGGGCGGGTTTTGCACCAGCACCATTGAGTTATATTACGATTCTCCGATTTTTTTATTCTCCTTTGTACTCCAATGGTGAGGATTCCATAATGACTAATGGGCAGCTGAATTTACTACAATATATTAAAATGCAATAGATCCATCTTATGATCATTGCCGTCCATGTTGACAAAATAAAATCCTCATTATTGGGAGTATGTCTAGGACTCTACAATGAAAAGGCTATAACACCTCCTAAAGCCACTCTCCCTCAAAATATAGAACACTAAAGAACTCAGAATATATACAATGTTTTCCCAACTTATTGCTTGGAACTTCACGCACGATGTGTAAAACATATGTACAAATAAAATGTTGATGCAACAGTTGGTGAGACTGTTAAGGAGAGCCGTTGTGGTCCATTCAGTCGTGCGACTTTTATATTCACTTAACGGCTAAGATTGAAAATTAAATAGATGAATGATAAAAATTGAATATCCATTGAAATAAATTAATTTGACATCTACTATTTATCCATCATACTTTTAATCTTAACTGTTGATCGAATATGGAAGCCTTCACAATGGAAGGACATTAACAACATTCAGTTGAGACCCTGAAAAGCCCTCAACAACAGTTTACTTAATACTCAACTATTCTAATAAAAGCTTTCTCCAAGCAAATTCATTCCCATTATAGTCTCACAAGTTACATGCAACACCCAACATATAGAGAAACACGAGCACCAGAGATGGATCAGCAATAGGTCATATTCATGCTAAATTTTCAACCTTGTCGCAATAGTGATATCGATGCGATACCAGAATCAACTATTGTAAGACACATCACGGGTCACATACATGTTTTAATATCAAATAATGTTGCATGCTATTAAAGAAACATTTTTTTTAACTTCTAGTCGCTTCTTACCAAATTTGTTATATAAAAGTTTACCATTACTTATTGTAATGGAATCCACATTAGCATCTATGCACCATAACTCAGATGCTAACCAAAGTAACAGGTCATTTACTTGCATTTCAATCCACAAATCCTTTCTTTATGATAAATTATGATGCAATTTCTCACTGGAATTTGTGTTTCAAAAGAAATTTAGAATCACATGGAAAATAAGAAATTAATTGTTCCTAAGTATACAGCAAACATATGTGTGACAAACCATCTGTGAGAAATTCATCTTTCAAAAAGAAATGATATGAAGGTTCAAGCTATAGCTGATCTATAAGGAAGGTCCTATCCATTAATCTTATTTTCTTCCTATCCATTCATATATTTATTTTCATTGTGATCATAAATAAATAGATACTTGTAAAAATGAATTCTTAGCAATGCATAAACAACCAGAAAAGGAGACCGCTCCCCCAAAAAACCAAGAAAAGAAGAAAGAAACAAAGGAAAAACAGAGTGAGTCGCATACCATGGGTATGCCCAGTTCTTTTAGGTCAGTGTCACCCATTTGCCTCAATGCGTGCATATCCACCTGTTTGACAAAAAACGGAAATGAAAAGATAGATTAATCGCATGAGAGGACAAAGGACCCCTACTCTATAAAGAAGAAAATATAACAAATAGGACAGCTAAATGAATGGATGTTTTGTTTTAAACATGTGGCGCAACAACGAAAACAGGAGACCAGAAATAGTGTACCGAAAAAGGGAAATGGCACATCCCAAAAATATAAGAAATTGAAAAATGGGCGAAACAACAAATTAACAAATATTAATTATATATACATATAGATGTATATGCATATGTATATATGTACACATGTATACGATATTTGAAAAACTAACCTTAAGAAAACCCATATAATTATACAATCTAATTTAAGTGTTTTACAAGCCTCCTATATAGACAAAAGAAAGAGCTGAAGGGAGGGAGGGTAAGGAAAGGTAAGCCCCATATATAACATGCCCAGTATAACAAATTGCCCAGTGCATGTCCAGTGCCTTATTTTTTATCTCCTCGCCAATTAACTCCCATAGGGAGTTTTTATCTTTCTCCTTCCTAGAGCCTCTATATCTCTGAGTGTTGTTATGGTCTTCCCACACCATCCGCTCTCATATTCACTAAACGGCAAGGATTGCAAGTTGAAAAATGAATGGTAGAGATTGACAGTCATTTGAATCACTTGTTGCAATCTTTACCATTTATTTTCCAACTTTTAATGTAAACCCGTGAGTAGATATGGGATCTTAAGGAATGAGAGGATCATAACAGCTCTCTATTTCTCTACTTCCCAATTCATTCTAGCCCTCCCGTTCTCATCGACCGAGCCAGAACCTTCCAGCTCACCTCGTTTTATCAGGTAACTCTCTATTGTCCCCCCTCTTTTCCCTTTTACTCTTCCTGTCCACTTCCACCTCCTCCATTATTGGTTCCTAGAGCTGAAAATTTACCAGTTAGATTAATGGATCTTTGATGCTTCCCCTTTTTTGTCAAAATGTTTCTTGTGCGTTTCCAGGTTTCACACATTTTGCAGGAAGGAAAAAAAAAGCATATTCTGAAACGTTCAAGTGTTTTTGCCCACATTTTGTGTCCAGAAAAGCTTTTCCAAATAAAATTCCAATTTTACATTAGCCAGTTAACAAACATTCCTGCTAACGACAGATCATAAATGCTATTTTCATTGCCCTCAATAGTTTGCAATATTACACAAGCTGTCTTGAGCCACTGAAAAGACTGAAATAGACTGTCTCACTCTCATCGGTGTCCCTTTCTATGTTATGACATAAATATGCTTGAACCATCGAGATAGATATCTGCATTTCTGTGAATGTGTATGCACATGTGGGCCAATAAGAGTGTTTTATAAATTTGTATAATAACTCTCAATCTCCTTTTATAAAATTGATATGACACAATTCTACACCAAGTATATAAAAAATAAGCCTGTAATCGCCCCGAGCGATAGCCCAGCACTATGAGCTCCAGATTGCAACTGAGAGATCTTAAGTTCAAAATCTTGTTAGGATGAGGTGAGGGGTGAGGGCTAGCATTAGGGTTAGGGATGAAGAGGGAAATTCCTTATTGCTTACCCCAAAGAATAATGGGATAGGAAACAAAGTCTATGATTAGAGCAATTCAAAAGTTTCAATTTATCATTCCACTAAGCAAAGAAATGGCAGATATTGAAGAAAATATGCTGACTACAACATATCATGGATGAACCTAAAATTCGAATTAATATGTTAGCTCTGTCTTTAAACACAAGTCATGAATGACTCAAACATAAATTGGAGAATAAGTAAAGCAATCATAGAATGAATATCGGCCTATAACTTCTATATTGGTCCCCCTACACAGATATTTTCCATTTACGTGACAAAATTGTGATATGTTGTATCTCCGACATATCAGCTAATATTTTCCTCTCAAATTCTAATACAAAAAAATGTATCACCTCAATACCAATATGGCCACAATCAATACTAATACTTTTAGCTATGATTGCAGTCCAATTTCACCAAAACAGACTTGTAATTTGGAGTTTGACCAAAAAAAAAGAAAACACAGGTTTGTAAGTGGGTTATGCATACTTCCTCGTGCTTGAAAGAAATGATATACTTCTCCAATCCCAGTGACTTTAACAAGCTATCCACGCTTGGATGCTCATCCATCTGCGTGAATACATAAAAAGCAGCATACACTATTTTTAGAAAGAACAAAAATACAAAACAATCAGCAACAACCATATGCAGACAACAAAGAGAGGCCCAATGCATGAGATTCCACATCATAATGTCTGGGGAGAGGTGTTGCAAAGATATCCTTTGTTATTCAAACATGTAACCTCTAAATCATAACAGAGTGATCTTTGACATCACGCCATAAAGAGTAAAAAACCAAAAATTAGATTTTGGGATATTTTCAAACACTAACATTGGCCCAGAGACAGAATTGAAACATGTGGTATTAACAAAAGCATGAAGATGCACCGATAAATGCAGACCTATCAAATAAATCTACAAAAGAAAAAGTAAAACATCAGATTTAGAAAAGAGAAAAAGTGCAAAGTCAGAGTTTCACTGACTTTGTTAATGAGGTTCTTAATTGAATTCACTGGTTCATTAGCTTCTTCAAACTTACCACAGCCAAATAACTGTGATTTTCTGATTTTTAGATGAAAAAAGGGGCAAATTTTAGGTCAACTAGCAACCTCAACAGACATGTGGTTATTCAGCTCGTCATTGCTGGTGTTCAGTGAGTAAATGCAGGAAGATGCTCGCAGGCGTGCTTAGTCAACGGATTGAGTCAACATTGCACGCATAAGCGTGCTCAGAACCACACCAAACCCAAAAACACTACTCTTTGGTTCCAGTTCCTCCAGCAAGTACGGGCTTTTGGAAATCAACATAATCATTAAAATATGATAAGCAATCAATAGTTTGAAGTAATTCAATAAATTCAAGCCCATGAATGTGGTTCCAAACACACACCAGATGAGTCGACAAGGCAAATAACAGATAACACCAGTGGCTAGCAATCCTGGATTGGCTAAGCTCTGAAACTAAGTTGCAAAAACTACTAGCACTAGAGTCCAGAAGAGATATCAAACCATCTGAGGAGAACTGAAATTAATTTTCGTACATGCCAACTGACAACTATCATTACCATTTAACTCTGTCACAAATGAAATGTCAGCAAAGTAAAACATATAAAATTGCAGTACTGAACAACTTGCTTCGACTAGCTGCCTTCAGGATTTGAGATTTTATATGTAATTTCATCCTTCATCAAATTCAAAGAAAATATTAACCAGAAAAGATTCAAGCTATGCAAGCACTAAAGTCAATCTATTAAACAGGAATCAATTTACTTTGTTAGCAACAAAAAACTACTAAAGAAAAATAAGGAACTTCTCTAACCTGATTCAAAGAACCAACAAGATAGAAATCACAAAACTCAGACACCACTTTCAGCATAGAATTACATATAATTATTTAGTGGAAATGTTAAATGGCGAAGCTCTTAGACAAGAATCCGTGAATAATCCCTCTTGGGGGACTTGCTTAATAATAACAACAAAGAATCTCATGAGTATCATGAAGCATTTCAAGTGGCATAACACATAAGTCATACCGTGTATGGAACCCTTGATACAATTCTACTTGCTTGGACATATTGTGAAATAGGTGGTGCTACAGGCTTTGCAGATGCAGCAGGTAGAGCAGATTTTGTGAGATAAGGAGCAGAGCTGGCAGGCCTGAGTGGACTGTGAGCACCATTTCTCATATACCGATTAGATTTTCCATCATCAAATGCCCTGATGAATGACATTCTCCGTGAGTCTTCCATATTTCTTTCAGGAGAAAGAACCCTAGAAGTAGAAGAGCACACCATTCTGTCTGGAGATCTTCGTCTTGGATTATCCCAAGTCGGTAAAGAATAAGAGGTTCTATATGGATTTATCGCATGCAAAAGGCTTGTACTTTTTGAAGAAGGAACTTGCCCTAACATGCTAGTGTCCCTAGGCTCCACCATGCTTCTCCTTATGTAAAGCTTAGCTTGGGGAGGTGGAATGGTCTTAGCTTCAGGGGAACAGATGGTCTTGCTGTCCACAGACAGTTGAGTTTCCCTACATAACCTATCCCGGAGGTCAATATTACTCTCCAGATCACTGTTTGGAATTTGCCTAAACATGTTTTTCTGCATGAGTTTGAACCGCAGGTCACCTTTACCAAGGCGCATCTCTTCAATTCCAAAGGCATCAGGGTTAGTAACAAAAAATCAGACTGGAAACACACAAAAGGAAGAATAATACAATATTTGTAATTGAACCTATTACCATTTAAGCTACTTGTACTCAGGCTCACTGTATCACTTTTCATCCGGTGCCTGCAAAAAGTAAAATACAATTGCAAAACATATCTAGTAGAGAGGGACCCGCATTGTATAAGTTACCCATTTGCTAAAAGAAGAGAGGGAATGAAAACAATCTACCCAACCCAAACAAAATATGCTGACAAAGGTCATGTTCTACATGATGGTATCGACTAAAATCCTACCTCATGGTTACCGGAGCATAATAATAGGATCTTTCCGTGCATGTAGAGATCAAATTTACCTAGCCCCACAGAATTAACAAACACGGAATTACCTAAACCTAGAAACATCAGATCATCAAATCAAGGGAAAACAAAACCCCAGATGTACCATTGCATATCAGGTTTGAGTACATGACTCAATTGTGAACACTATTTAATGTAAAACCACCATGCAAGTCACTTGTCTGTGAAAAGAATGAACAGCACACAACAACAAAATAGCATTGTTGTATTGTTAAGCATACTGGAGGTTTAAATCGCATTCACACATACTGAACTCAAATTCCATCTCCAGCAAATAGAATTGAGAAGAGATGAAACTAAGATCTGGAGGCACTGTAAGCTTTAGACTAGCAAACGCAAGAGTATCTATATATTGAATTAGCACATGACTAGCATGGAAACTACAGGAAATCATATAAGAAATGCCAAATTTAAAGGAATTGACAAATGCACCGTTTACTGCCGAGTTGGCTCATGTCCCCAAAAGAATTATCAGCATTACTCCCTAGTCTCTCTCTAACTGATCGCTTGCGTCCTGCTAGCCTCCCAAAATCAGAAAACTTATCATCATCTGAAACAGCTTCGCCCCCTTTCTTCACCACCTAAAAAAAATCCATCACAGGAAACAATGCATATGTTCAACCTTTGAGAACTAAGAAACATGCAGAGAGGGAAACAATATGGGGAACACGGAAGCCAATTCTGCTTATTTGAAGAGAGAGCTAACGTGTGAAAGCCAGAACCCTAGCAAAGACACTAAATATTCCTGCGGGTCATGTTAAGGAGTGGACTAATGCCACTTTCAAGGTGCAATAAATATGCAAAATATTATCTTTTGATACATTCTTGAATTAATTAAATTATATTTATTGTCAATCTCAATTCGCAAGGCCAGTGTTTATATTGGATTGCAAATCACTTACCAAAACACTAGTACATTAACGATTACCATTTGGGCACTCGTTATCGTTTGCCTGTTACTACTTGTGTATTTCTGTCTTTTCCTGCTACTTCAATAGCATATTTATTCTCCAGCTATACTTTCTAGCTCTGACGAACACTATAATTAACGGAAACAAAAAAAATCACCATAAACCGAATAAGATTTCATTTCAACCATTTACACTATAAGCAAACTCGTTACTTGCAGTTACACACATCAATAGCGCGAAGTAATTCTTTTTTTTAAAAAATCAATAAAAACCCTAGTCCGCAAATGCAAAGAGAAGTGAGGAATATACCGGACCGTTACGGCCGAGAGTGATAGTTACTTGGGATCTAGAACTCTGAGACATTTGAAGTTCTATACAATAGCTAACAAAACTCCCAAATACTCTACGAATCAGCAATTGATCTGCGATTGCCAAAAATAAGCAAAATCAAATGATAATCGCGTCAATGTTATCATTTTCCTCATCACGAAATAGAAGAATGATCCGAAAAAGACACCAATCAAAGATGCAGTATATGGAGAGGCGTTGGATTATAGGATTAGGGTTTCGAGTGTTGGAACAATAGAAAGCTACTACTAGCAGAGAGAACGAACAAAGGGAAATTGTCGCAGAATGGAAGTCGTTTTCTACTGCTACTGACAATCGTTGCCAAAATAGAGTAAAATTATTTATAGATTTATTTATATTTATATTATTATTAAAAATTATTATGTATTTTAAAATTTAAATTACTATACGAATTAAATAATTGAGTAGAACCTTTAGTTGATCTGAAATAATGCGGATCTGGTTCTCATAACTATAAATTCTGATCATGCACATCACAATAATTTAATAAGAAATAGGAGGTATATTGGACTCATTCCTCAATATATTTTTAAACGTTTAAATCAATAATCTTTAAAAAAAAAATAAAAACATACAAAAAAATAAAAGAAATATAGATAAGTGTAAGGTGGAGGATTATACTTTGATATTTTGTTTATACTCATTGGCAATTGATTGCCCGAATATGTACTTATCATATTGTTCCATACCCCACCACTCTGGACTGGGAATTTATATTTATAGGCTTGGTGCTGATCAACTTGTTTGTTTTGAATAAGTACAGTTATTATCTGAATTATTGTGTTACTTTAATTTTTTACGATTGTATCGGTTATATCTAACAGTTGAAACTTTACACCTGTTTGACATTTGTTATCTGATTCAATATGCTCGTACATCCCTTGGTTATAAATAACCGATTGTTAGGAATAAACACATCCATTATTATTCTGCCGAATTGTCAAGTGCCTCGATCTTTTATATTTGTGATCATCCAACAACTTGGCTACATAGCCACTCAGCTAAACCTTCAACAAAATTGTCTCCCAAATCAGTTTCACACCTAGATGATTAGCTCGGACCTAAATCGGGTTGGATCTCCTTTATTTGGACCATACCTAATATTAGCTCCTATGCCTCGAAGTTGAATTTAAGTTCCGAGCATATTAAAATTGAAAACCAATTGACATGTCCAACTGTACATGTCAATTGGAGCGACTATGCACATCTCTTTTAGATGATTCTCTACAAATGATCAATCTCATCGGTCAGGATTTGATTCCTTCTTCTTTTTGATTGAAATTCTTTATTTTGACTGGAACCATTAACTTTCATTACTCCGCTCTGCTCCGGCTATAAATGGAGGACTTTCCTTCACATTCTCAAACACAGAAATATCACTGTCAATATTCGACTATGAACTGTCTGATCCCTCGTAAGCTCATTGTTTATTCATACAATGGAATTCATATTTGCCGAGAGCAAGAGAAGAGTTCTTTTCAATTTTCCTACTGTCTTCCGAAAATATTTTTAAAATCTGTCTTGGTTATTCACTTTTATTAAAAAAGCAATCCGGGCTTTCTTTTTTATTTCAACTCGATTCTATGCCTTTCGTTTCTATCTCCTTAGTCTTTTGTAACGCCGTGTGGTAGAAGAGATGGTGCTAGATGGATGTTTCATGGAAGGGACAGAGCTTGCTAAACGTTAGATGCTGGACGAGGGGTCCTACTTTTATATCGTGTGGCTTATTTTTCTTTATTTTTAATTTCATAGGATCATATACATGAATATATCAATGAGAATAAATCTTTTTTTGCTTTCACATTTGGGTCACTGTTTTATAATATATTTCTGATTTTTTGACTTGTACTTTTCTTATTAAGGATTGTAAGTCAGTAAAAATTTTATATTTATATAATTAATAGAATGAAAATTTTTTTTCTTCTAATTAATCCCAATACCTACTCAACGTTTTAACTTCCGTGTCCCTATTCTTTTTATCTTTCATACTGATAGGGACACTAATAATGGGCTGGCCCACGATAGAGAAAATAGCTCAAATTCACAACGGTCAAATTCTATTTGGACGGTCAACGCTACCATTGATTAGATGAAGAGCAAGTGGGCAAACAGAGGCTCAAGAGTAGGACGGCTCATTAAAGTTTAGAATGGTCAATACTTCCGTTAACCGGAGAGGTAGCCAATAGATTGGTTGGGTCCGAGGACGCGCGCGGTCCGAGCAGTAATTGGTCCACGTATCTATCTCAGAGCCACAACAGTGATCTGTCATAATTTTTCGCATCTTTAAGAAGACAAATTTCACTGTAAGGGTCACTTTTAAAATCAGTACGCATCCCGGAAAGAAAGCACTAGAATTTGTGACCTATTTGTTGGAAACTCTAATAGTTATAAAACACAACATGAATGAAATTAATTTATTTGACCGTTACAACCAGAAAGGCGCTCACGCCTGCACCAGAGAATGCAACAATCCTTAGCAGAGTACGGGCATCTAACCTTTCTGCATAAAGAAGGCAGCCCAGGACTATGACTATAAAAGACCATGGAAGTTTCCATCAAAAGCATGCTCTCAAATACACACCCAAACGCCTGTAAAAAGCCTTTGAGCAATCTCGAGCTCTCAAAAATTCTCTAACTCTCTCGAGCCTTCAAACGCTCTCTCTCTCAGCTACCAGTTCCCAACGAACTCTGTACTGAGAGGTTCTACTCCTCACGAGTAACCACATAAGTCACCCATTCCACGAGTACGTTCCCACCTATACAAACACTCATCAATATTCACACTGCATCCACTGCATCTACATTCTCATTTTAGAATGCCGATTACTAACTTGAGTATCGAAATATTTTCGGTGGAACCAAATCCCGCCGTCAGCTGACTTCTTGTTTAAAATTGTGGTGTGTAGGACCCAAAGTTAAGCGAATAGAGATTGAAATCTAACAAACCATTTAACCCGAATTTATTCAAATTTGGATTCGGGACGCATCACGTACCATTCTACTTTTCTTCAAAAAGATTACTAATTTGAATATCGAATGATATATTAAAAAATAAATATTATATACCTCTCATCTCTTATTAAATTAATATAGTACGTAAAATTAGAATTTATAGTTACAAAGATTAAATCCATATTCATTCGAATCAATCAAAAATTATGCTCAACTCTCTAATTTATACAGTAATTCAAATTTCATATATATATCAAAAATAATATAGATTTTATTTTTAATTTTTATATTAATTTTAATATAAATAAATATATAATTGGATAAATAAACATCATTTTTAAAAAATAAACAAATAAATATAAACAATTTACTGGCAATCACTGCCGATTAAAAATAAACCAATAAATATATACATAATTTACTCACTTTTTATGTATTTAAGTATTATAATCATCAACCATTAGAAGTATTTCCCCTTAATTATACTCAATGATATTTCATTATTTCTCGTCCCAAATTATAATTATATGGAGTTGAGTTTATTCAATAACAAACAAAAAAAGTATGAACATATAAATCATGCAGGCTATTTTCAATTTCTATTAAGTAATATAATTATAATAAAATCCTGTATTTAATTAATGTAAAAAGAGCTTTAGTAAATGATTTATTACAACTTATTTTATCATCTAATTGTTAATAAATAAATTGAACTTATAGACTACCTCATGAAAGGTTTTTGAGAATGTTATAACAGGCAGTAAGAATCTTTACTCAGAGAAAAAAAAAATTATGAAAAAATAAATCTATACCAATAGCACAGTGCTCCAACAATAACAACAAAACAATAAGCTACCTATCAATATCGAATTTAATGTGATATTTAATTATAGCTAGTATGAAAACCATAAATCTACAACCTACCTCCACGGCCGATCCAAGATCCAACTAATAACCATTCTTCAGCCTGAACCGACTGTGGACCCACCAAATTCATAGCTCAGATTGTTAGCGGTGCCTCCGCCAGCGGCTCTAGGGCGGCACCGCCACTACCATTCAGCACGACGACATTGCCATCAGAATCGACATCCACGATTACCGAATCACCACCTTTGATTTCACAGGAAAGCATCTTCTCCGCCATGCTGTCCTCGAGAAGCCTCATTATGGCTCGTCGCAGAGGCCTCGCCCCGTAGCTCGGATTATATCCTTCCTCGACCACTCGATCTCTAAACCTCTCGGTCACCTGAAGTTCGATCTCCTTCGTCTCGAGCCTCTGGAACACTTCCTTCAGCATTATGTCCGCAATCTCCTTGACCTCCTGCTTTGTGAGCTGCCGGAAGACGATCATCTCATCGAGCCTGTTCAAGAACTCGGGCCTGAAGTACTGCTTCAGCTCCTCCGTTACCAAGCTCTTGATCCGGTTATAGCTGCTATCCTTCTCATCGTACTCGAGATCGAACCCTATCCTACGACCACCCTTCTCAATCACACTGCTCCCAACGTTTGATGTCATGATTAGAAGAGTGTTCTTGAAGTCGACTGTTCTTCCCTTGCTGTCCGTCAACCTTCCGTCTTCGAGTATCTGAAGCATCATGTTGAAGACATCGGGATGCGCCTTCTCGATTTCATCAAAGAGTACAACAGTATACGGACGGCGCCTGACAGCCTCAGTAAGCTGGCCACCCTCGGTGTAGCCAACGTATCCGGGAGGTGAACCGATGAGCTTAGAGACCGTGTGTCGCTCCATGAACTCGCTCATGTCCAGCCGGATCATGGCTTCTTCTGATCCAAAGTAGTAAGCAGCCAATGCTTTTGCCAGTTCCGACTTCCCTACACCAGTTGGGCCAGAGAAGATGAAGCTGGCAATAGGGCGGCTGGGGTTCTTGAGTCCAACGCGGGCTCGGCGGATGGCCCTGCTGATGGCTTTGACGGCTTCATCTTGACCAATGACTCTCTTGTGAAGGATCTCTTCCATTTTAAGGAGGCGGTCGGATTCATCAGTAGACACTTTCTCGACTGGAATGCCGGTCCAAGAAGAAACAATGTGCTGAATATCGGCTTCAGTGACGACAGCGCCGTCATCTCTCGCTTCAGTCTCTGCCTTGCTCATTTCCTTGCTCTTGTCTACAACAGCGGCTATTTGGACCTTGAGGTCCATTTCCCGATCACGCAGCTCGCCGGCCTGCCCACGGTGGCATTTGTATAGTCATCACATAAAAATGTGATAAAGCACCATATGTAATAGAAGGGAAACTTTAATGGTCAAAACATCATTTAACTAATAATTTGCCTAACAAGTAAATATATATGGCACCCAGGAGGAGGGCAACATCAATAATTCTTGATACCGTAACAAAATTACAATGTGTCACTATACCAGAAATATCTCAGCCAATAAATCTGATTCCCAAAAACATGAGTCAGATACATTCGATGATGGCATGTATCACCTGATATGGCAAATATAGATACAATAATAACCGACACTGACACCAATATTTTCATCCATGGTGCCATGACAATGAATACAAGTGCATATCAATGTCCACAGTTGAAAGCACTAAAGAGATTGAGCATAATATTTTTTGAAGTAATTTACAACATTGAGAAGTATCATATCAGGCATTCAAGGAGCAAACCAAGGAAATCGAGGTCACACTGAGCAAATAAAATAAAAGGTCAGTTTCATGAGAAGCTGCCTCACCTTTTCAAAGTCTTGGCCACGAACAGCTTCATTCTTCTCTTTTGTTATCTGTCTAAGCTCCTTCTCGAGCTCTCTAGCTTCTTCAGGAAGCTGCAAGAAGTAGGTAGGTCAAGAACTTGAAGATCACCTTACCCCAGTTAGTCTTGAAAAGAAACTGATACCTGAGCATGGCGCAGCCGTACACGAGAACCCGCTTCATCAATAAGGTCAATAGCTTTGTCAGGCAAAAAGCGATCACTGCGATGCATCAATACTCATCAGGAAAAAAATATATCTGTGCACGTATATTCATCAGGCAAAAAAAACATCTACAACAATGCAGTTACCCTCCTTTGCAATAAGAGCCTATGATGAATTGAAACCGAGATGGGTACAAAACAAGGGGGGAAAATGAATAATAACATTGAATCAACAAAAAACACCATTGAATCAACAACTGTACAAATAACATTTCCTATTGCGGTTTGAGCAGCAAATGGTTTGTGTACCCCTAAATCCACGAGCACTAGCAGAGACCAATTCAAACAGTAGTACACCATGCTAATGTGTTTTCTAGTTATAAGAATTACCAAAGAAAGAACAAAATTGTTTCTAAAGGTCCCATACGAAACAAAAAAATGAGGTTTCAATTGGAATTTGAAAAACCTTTTTCTTTTTTTTCCATTAAATTTTATGGTACCCAAATATGATACATGAATGCAGATTGCAGAGATAGCAAGATCAGATTTCATCAAGTTTTGAAGAACTAATTACAAATCCATCATAGACCAAGATTTTCAAGGAGGTATTAAGTACAAGAAATTTCAAAAAAAAAAAATTGCCATTCATACATCCTTAATGACAGGGCGTCTTATGAGCCTAGATTTTGACATCTTTGAAAAATCATCAAAGAACAGGGGGAATGAAGACTAACTGCGACAACAAAATGTCTGTACAATTGAAATGAAGAAATGGGGAGTCAACACGAAATAGTATGCCCTTTTCAGCTTTTGGGGAAAAAACAATACAACTCCCAGTGCACCTCAAACATCATGCTACTCACATTTGAGTCAATTAATTTGTTGGCCGGAAATGAAGCTCGGGAAGAGATAGTACTAGAAAGATACAGGTAAGCATAGTGAAGAAAGATCTGCTTAGACTTGGGAAGAAATAGTCCTAGAAAGTTTAAGGCGAGTACATGGAGGGAGGGTTGGTTAACATTTGCATCATGTTACCGCTACTTAACAGGTAAAACTAGTTCCTTTGATATATCCTTAGTATGGATGAAAACATCGGAATCAGCAGCAACTATATCAATATCGGACAAACCTAACAATACGTATTACTATCGGATATATAAAAAAAAACAATTCTGAGAATCATAAGTTGACAAGACCATAATAATCAATCAACCGATGTTTGCATCTATTGAGATTAGACATGACACATCTAGCTTATGTTTAGATATTATAGTTCTCCGGAGGCACTCTGGTTTTCGGTAGTGTCTGTTAGCAGTTTTCTTTCAAAATAATTTACCCAAGCCCTCAATAAGAATATGGTCAAGAAATGCAAGCATATGTCTTAAAAGAATGTTCTTGAAGATGTATAATTACAACAATAATTGGCATAAGTGTAATATAACTATTTGAGTGCAAAAGATAAGAGCAAATACCTGATGTATTGGTAAGAAAGCTGTGCTGCAGCAACAAGGGACTCATCTGTATAACGGAGCTTGTGGTGAATCTCATATCGTTCACGAAGCCCTTTTAGAATCCGTATCGTTTCATCAACTGTTGGTTCTGGAACTTTAACAGGCTGGAATCTCCTTTCTAATGCTGGGTCTTTCTCGATGTGTTTTCGGTACTCGTCAAGTGTGGTAGCCCCAATGCACTACAGCATATAGGTAAAACCATCAACAACTTAAGCAAACTTTTTTTTCGTTTCCATATATTGCATATATAAAAAAATAACAATAATAAAAGGGGCACTATCATCTATCCATCAAGGAGTGCTTGAACAATAATCTTTGTGAATTCAAGAAGCCTGAACTACCTGTAATTCACCCCTGGCAAGGGCTGGTTTCAGTATGTTGGCAGCATCAATGGCGCCCTCGGCTGCTCCTGCTCCAATCAAAGTATGTACCTCATCGATAAACAGAATGATCTCATCACTTTGTTTAATTTCCTCCATTAACTTCTTTAGTCTTTCCTCAAACTCTCCACGATATTTAGTTCCAGCAACAAGAAGACCCATATCAAGAGTTATAACCTGAAACAAAAACACAGAAAATAAGACATGATACAACACAATGTTGATAGGACAACAATTCCAACACTACAGACCAATAAATATCATGCAGCTCGCCTTGGTGCAATGTTAATGTTGCTCCATATAACTTAGATGTTTTGGATTAAAACCAAAGGAAAAATGCAATGAACAAGTCCTGAGACCATATAACATGGTAGCCTCATGCA
This sequence comes from Nepenthes alata, assembly GCA_028571085.2. Lineage (NCBI taxonomy): Eukaryota > Viridiplantae > Streptophyta > Magnoliopsida > Caryophyllales > Nepenthaceae > Nepenthes > Nepenthes alata. The sequence goes on from JAOVVI020001799.1 coordinate 16,780, forward strand.
CTAGGACGCACTTTTAGACAAGAATATAAGATGCAATTTCACCTTTTCTTTGTTCACCTTTCATCTTTTATAGGCCCTCAAGATAAATTCCCAAAACAATGTAATAATTGACCTTGTCACCATGTTGCAAAGATCATCTTTATCTTTCGTGAGTCTAAATTTTTATATTGATAAAGTATCACCTTCCAGGCCCCATTGAGAAGTAAAGCTGAGTAATTTTATGTTAAGGTGTTAAGAAACTGAATACCACCATTCTAATTATCATAGAAAATCTTAGTCAAGCCTTCTTCTGTACTACTACACCTCCAAAAAAACCAACCACAAATTTAAGTATGCAACATACCTAGTGAAATCATTGTGCACGCCCTTAAACAACACCTCAGCACTTTCAAATAGGAAAATATATTGATCTAAAGAAGAGACTAAATTCCACAGATGATAAGCAAACGTACACCATATGTCACAGATCAGGGTGCGTTCCTGAGGAGGACCATAGGCTTGGTGCTTCACTCAATAGAAGTGTGAGGAAAGGCGCCAGTTTCATATGCAGTGCTAGTGCATCCACAGCCTTGTGGGTCCATACATTGAAATTTTGCAACCAGATATGCGTGCCTACAGAAACATATTTTTGTGCTCGTGCAGTCTTTTTTTCCTTTCTACTCTTTTCCACTACAAAAACACATTAAGAAGTTCTGCACATCCATATAGAACCTATGCACATCTTGCATACAACACTACCGAAGATTTATCCTTCCACAAATGGTGTTCTAAGTGCTTATTCTTAAAAAATGTGAAGGAACCATGTCAAGTTTAAGTCACACTAAACCCCTAAATTCATGACAAAAAAAATCATTTTCATTCCTTACAGTCGTCTTAAATTCTTGGCAGACACAGTTTGCTATACCTTCTTCCCCTCAATCGTTTCTGGAACATCCCCATTTGCAATGCGTTGAGCAAGTCCCTCTGCAATTGCTGTTTTACCAACACCTGGCTCTCCAATAAGGCAAGGATTATTTTTTGTCCTCCGGCCCAGAATTTGGGTCACACGCTCAATTTGCTGCTGCCTTCCAACAACAGGATCCAATTTTCCCTTCAAAATGGAACCTCCCAATCATATTCATCATATGAATTCAATAAAAATTAGGCACATCATTGGAACATAAAACTCGAAAAACTTGTTCAAAAGAATTACCTCCTCTGCCAACTTTGTCAAATTTGTGCCATACTCCTCCAGAGTTGGCATCTTGTTGCCAGTGCTGCCTCCTCCAACACCAGCACTGACAGCCTCTGTATTCTCACCCACCATCCTAATGACCTATAAACCCAGTGAAATTTTCATTCTGTTAAATGGTTTTAGAAACAACACGAGCAGAGTTGAAGGCACAGGACACAAGACAAGTTATATTCTTCACCTGCGTTCGGATGTTGGCTGTATCAGCACCAAGATTTTCCAGCACACGAGCAGCAACACCTTCACCCTCCCGAAGCAACCCAAGAAGCAAGTGTTCAGATCCAATGTAGTTATGGCCTGCAGAATTAGCATTACACAAATCAGAACTAATACAAATATGTTATTTCTCAATCCAGTGAAGATACGATCATACACAGAGAACTGGAGAATTAGTATCCAAAATCCATTTCATAGCATCTCAAATTGCATATGTACTAAACTTTTGAGCTCAAACCACAAGTACAGAGTTAAACTGAAACAGATAACTAAATTTAGGTCCCATTACAAGGAGACTTGATGCCTCATTGTGTTACATTTAGAAAACAGGAACCTTGTCCGCTGTTCAAGTGATGTTGATAAAGCTCAGAAGAACAATTTGTTGTTCACATAATATTTTCTTTGCACCACAAAGGACCAAAAGGGACCCATGCTTAACAGTGGTAGAGGTTATAGTAATAATTTGGCAATTTGGAGCTGCTCTGCAACAATAAAAGGTCCTCACACCATCATTGGACAACAAAAAGACCAAAAAGGAGTCACACCTGTGTAATGAATCATCAAAGCTTACTAGGCAGATTCTCTCAGAAATAGACCAAAAGATGAGAAGTACTGAACAGTCCTTACTCAATTCTCTACATGCGATGCACTATCTACTTTCACATATTCCAGCAGCCATACTGGCTCCTGGATTCTAAAAAGCTACAACCAATAATTATTCACTTGCTTTGGCATGGTTTAGCATGTTCCAAGAACTTTGAGATGAGATGACTAGATTAAAAGACAGATACTTGAAATCAATAATAAGGCTCTTTTATCACATACCCAGTTGGCGGGCCTCCTCCAATGATAGTTCCAAAACGCGCTTGGCACGAGGTGTAAATGGAATTTCAACGGCAACAAATCCACTGCCCCTTCCAATTATTTTCTCAACTTCCACACGGGCATCTTTCAAATTGATTCCCATGGATTTTAGAACCTTCGCAGCAATTCCAGTGCCTTCGCCGATGAGGCCCAATAGGATTTGTTCTGTACCAACAAAATTATGGCCAAGACGTCTCGCTTCCTCTTGGGCAAGCATTATAACTTTAATTGCTTTCTCTGTAAAACGTTCAAACATAGCTCTGACTACACCCCGGCTGGCTATTCCTTTACGAACAGATATTACAGCCCTCATTTTGGAATGAAAATCTTTCCGAGAGTATCTGAGACTATCCAAAGCATTACCTACTCGCAAACCTGAGAAGCTTCTCATTCTTAATCCAGGTGTTTGAAGAGATACCATCATGCTTACGGCCCTTTTTACCTTCCCGGGTCCTTGAAATCTGCCATTTCTTGGACCAGCAAATGAAGCAGGAATGTTAATCGACTGAATCAAAGCCCCAGCCATGTCTTCTATTAGAAAACCTGGATTCCATGCAAACAAGATTAGGGCAATACTAGGATCTCATGTCAACATTTCAATAAATTGAGGGAGAGGGGGGCAAGTGAAGGTGGCAATGTAAACATAAATGAATATTCAGCCTCCAATTACATTCAGAAAACACAAGTTTAATTATAAATTTTTAAGGATCGAAGACTTGGTGAAAGCAAACATACTCATCAATCTCTCACAAAAGCTAATTTTAAAGAATATCAGAACTACTTAAACCACAAGACATCCCATCCCATCCCTGAAAGATTAAGCAAAATATTTAAATAAAAATAAACAAGAGTCATCAGCAACCAGGGGACAACGGCAAAGGAGAGGCCATGCTGGAGTTGAGGGTATGAGGAGCACCAAAGAAACAAATTCTTGGCATAGAAGGCCACAAATATAAGCAAAATCCAACAACAAAAGAAATTTGACAGGAGCATGGGACTATATGGCATCTATTCTTGTTTCAAAGGCAGATTCTTCATATATTTGAGTACATTGGTGTCGTTTGAGAAGTTAATAAGGTTGCTAATTATTTGGCAAATCATGCAGTAACATAACCAACTGATTACATATTCCGATCAAGAAAACAACTTCTTTGAATTGCAAGGTGTAAGACTGAGTATTTCAAACTCTCCCCATATCCTAAAATACAAGAGCCGCGTGTGCTGAACCAAGCTTTATTGCATTCTTGAATTGAGATGACACAAAGGCCTAGTAGGACTGAATGTCCCATGTTTCAAATATCAGGTACAAACAAACTAATGCAGTGCTGTGTGACTGCACGAAGACAAGAATGGGTCTACAGATTACTGCCAGATCTGAACGATGGGTGCACCGAAACCACAGCCAACGCAACTTTTCAGTTCAAAACTCAACTCAGCTGAAAGAAGTTGAAATTATTACAAACACCAACAAAGACTATAAAGGGTCGCAAACCAAAATTCCCAATAATTAGGAAACAAAAAGAACAGGATCAACGAGATATAGTTAAAAAAATAACCAACTCAGCAAGTTCACCGCTGAGGCTATTACACACAACATCCTTCCATCATTCAACGCCCCACTTAATCGAACGACATGACGTAAAGCCTTAAATTTGTGATCAAGAGGAAAACGATAATTATCATCAACCACGGACAATCAATAACTGTACATCCGAAAACGAATCAAATTCGACAAGGCACAGGAAAAGCCCGCAGCTCGGAAATGAACCGACAGCTAAACTCAGAAATAATCAAAGAAAATCAGAGAACATTTGAGGAACGATACCCTAATTGGTTAATAAAACAAACAAATAGCAGAAACACCCCCAAGATGCCCTAACTTGAATGGCTCAAACACAAACTTCGGAAGTACAATTGCATAGACAGAAACCTACTTTCAGTTTTGTATAACTTTGCCCGTAGAGAGAAGGGTGGAGAAGAAAGAGGGGGTAAGCCGCCACGGTATTTCTTCCTCCAACATAGAAGAATGGAAGGCCGGAAGCTCTGAGCATGATGATATCTAATGCGGCCGGTCCTATTATAGTTTTGTATATCATCCCAGATTTCTCTGGAAGATGATATCTACCAATGAGCTTACTTGTTGGCATCGAACTGCCAGGTTTGAATTTTTCATATTTGACTTTTTTTAATAAAATATTATTTTTTAAAAAATAAATATATATATATCACAAAAAATTAAATATATTCTTAATAATTATATAATAATTTAACATTCTTAAAAATAATTCATTTGATAAAAGAGTTTAAAGTTTGGACATATCTTAATTCTAATGTTATATATATACCTGATTAATAAATTATAACCTTATAATAATTTTTTTAAAATATATAATATAATATAATATTTATAGTTTTCGTGTATTATTATTTTATTAAAAATATGTGTTATTTTTATTAATTTTGTTTTTAATAATTTAATGTAAAAATAGTTATATTGTATTTTTCGATATAATATAAAATTATATTTATAGTATGAATAATTTCAATTAAAAAAAATGCATCCAATTAAACGTGTTAATGTAAAATTCCCCATTCGTTCTTCGTCGCGGCGCTGGTTTTGTCTCGTCGAGGTGGCCACAAATGGCGCTTATCAGTTGAAGACGCCTCTGTTTAGGAGTTTGAATGTCATCTTCTTCACGCAACCGGTTGCTTGTCGGTCGTTGCAAGTCGCTAGCAGAGTCTTCCGTCATCGCGTCAGTGTCACTGAGACCGAGAGGTGGAGAGAGGGAGGAAAATGAAAGCAGCGGTGGGATCCGTTTGAGGTCCTCAATTTCTATTTCGAAACATCCAGGCAAGTTGAAACAGCCAGAATGTTCGCATTGTACTTTCAAACATTAGAGTTGTAGGTCGGTAGAATAAATCCAGAAAACTAGACGTTTTTATAAAAAACAAAAAAATTGTCACTCAAGCTCAATCGTATCTTGTTTCGGTAAGTAGATCGATCATATTGGCCGATTTGTTATTGCGATTTTAGTTAAATTGATTTTAGCGACTAATTATTGCATGCAATTAATGACACGCAATATAGCAACTGGAATAACTGCTTGTTGAGCCGCCCTAGAACTGATTCATGGACGCAGATTTCCCTCGACGAAAAATTTTAAAGATGATTTTAGCGAGTAATTGTTGCATGCAATTGATACATGCAACAAACCTACTGCTGAATAACTGCTTGTTGAGCCCTAAAACTGATTGATAGATGGAGATTTTCCCCCGTTTGCCAGGAGATAGATGAAGAATCTTAAACATGTTAGTTGAATCCCCAGCATACGGCATAGCCGGAAGATGCTGACATTGTAGCATCCTGAGGAGGGGGCGGCCATTGCTATGACATAAATCTGAGAAAAAGAGAATTTTTTGTTGCGAGCTTTGATTCTTATAAATTGAATTCTAATTGATCTCATATTACTTGCCCAGTTTCATAGATATAGGGCAAGGGATCATTTGGTATTGCTCTGTAACTTAAAGCTTAGCCTGTAAATGCTATTATCACTTCAACTGAATTCCCTCTATTTTCTCTTGACTGAAAACCCTTTTTGTTTTAAATATCTCTCCAATTCAGGCTGAAATTGTTTAAACAGATTAAGCAATGACAATAAGGATGATAGGGAAACCTTCTACTACCCCCCCTCCAAAAAAAAAAAAGGAATTAGTTGTTGATTTATCTGTAAAAAATAAAATAAAATAAAATCATTCAAGTAGTGGTTCATGTTTCCTTATTTTGGGGCATCCACTAACCACTCCCTTCCACATTTGAATGGTAACCACCCCTTACGGCATTTTGATTAAATA